>JARJCP010000160.1:0-196400 GCA_029281795.1 Mycena crocata | reverse complement strand
CCCATCTTCCTGTTTCCGCCATCGCTCAGACTCATCCTCGCTACCCATATCAATCATGGACCGCGTGCTCATCCGCTGCCCCAGATTCGCCATGTTAACGGATGCAAAGATTCGTTTGGGTGAAGACGTCTATAACGATATACGAGTGAGTTTCTCTGGACTCAGTTTCATGCCCACCTCACCCTTTTCTACTCGCCAGCTCGTATTGGGGCGCTTCGCCGAACAATTCTTGAACACGGCCTGAAATATAGTCAGCAAGATCCCCGAGCAATCCGCATATTTATGAAAGAGGTGGGTTCATGGTTTCTGTGTGCCGTATCGCTAGGCGCTCACTGTTGGTTTGACTCAGATGATGGACAAGTTCCCTGTCCTGGAGGACTACGACGATCAGTGGCCTTTGACTCTCCTCACCAGAATTCATCTTCGAGATACTAGTCGCCGAGCCCGATACATGGACTCCGTGCTCATCCGCCGCCCCAGAAACGCCATGTTAGCGGATGTCAAGGTCCACATGGGTGAAAATGTCATCGACGATATACGAGTGAGTTTTCTTGACTCGGTTTCATGCCCACCTCACCCTCATTCTACTCGCCAGCCCGTATTGGGGCGCTTCGCCGAACACATCTTGAACCTGGACCTGGATTACAGTCATCAAGATCCTCACGCAATCCGCATATTTATTAGAGAGGTGGGTTCATAGTTTCTCCGTGCCGTATCGCTAGGCGCTCACTTTTGGTTTGACTCAGATGACGGACAAGTTCCCTCTCCTGAACGACTACGACAATCAGTGGCCGTTGACCGTAATGACCAAGAGTCATCTTAAATATACGAGTCGCCACGCCCGCTGGCGCGCGCACAAGCGTGCGGTCCGAGTATCTCCACCCGCTCAATCTTGAATTTGACAGACAATGAGTACTTCTTTTCCTTTTTGTTAACTACTCCCACTCAGCGAGATTTCAAGCTTTAGCTGCCTTTCTTGAAATCATATCTGACGCTGGCTCCCTTTCTTGATCATTTCTGACGCTGTAATTTTGTATGTAGCCTCTAAACTTGTTTTTTTTCCCCCCGAAGCAATGCTCGTGTCGTCCTTGCCGGCCAAAATGTGGTTCTGAGATTCATTCTGTTACAGAAATAATTAACTTCAAGTTACATTGCGTATTTACAAGACATGTACATCTATCTTTGGTCCAAAATATAGAGAAAGAAAAATTCTACAAGAAGTGCGCAATGTTAGGAAGTAAGAAAACGAAAGCTCCTCCCAGCACCAACGATACAATTACGAACACAAACGGGATCCATAATTTCCCGAAACGATTGTCGCCCTGCTGCAAGATCTCACTGCTCTGTCCGGTTACAGGAAAGAAATGCACTATACCTTCAAAATACAGTACTCGGAAACAGTAAGATTGCAGTGCATGGCGTCGACCACGAGCATGCGGGTGGGGTTCCAATAAGGGAGCCTCCAGAACTCCGACCAGCGCACACCGGACTCCCGAAAGATAGCATCTCGTTCTTTGGGGGTCTCTGCATCTCGCCAAGCCTCCGCTGCCCGGCGCAACTCATTGACGTCCCTCGGGTGCCAGTCGGATAGAACTAGATCTTTCATTGCTTCATTAAGAACGTCAGCATCATGATCAACAGGCTTTCATGAGGAATCAGTTTATGCGGAGTTGCTCGAGCCGCAATTTCGTACCGCATTGTGTGTGGTTTCGTGGGTGTTGTGGCTCATGGTGGAATAACGCAAGAGAGGGGTGAACTCGAAGAAGATCCTGGACGTTACGGTGTGGAGAAAGAATGTGGTGAATATTGCGAAGCGATAATTTAAAGCTGGCAAGGCTTTGTGCCAGTATAAGGTCGCCTTGTAATTTAAATCGTCCTTTTGCCGAATTGGGAGAAAACGAGGCGCTTTACGTCGATGTCCTCTGGCCCTTGTTCCATTTCCAAGGTCGAACGCAAGGCTCGAGCCACTTCCACCCAGCGATTATAGCGACAGCGTAGTTCCTGGTAGCATACAATTGCGCATTAAATGTGGTTCTTCTGCAATAACTGGCCACGGTGAAACCAGGTGGGTCAAGAGCGAAGCCATGAGGATACAATGGAGAGAAGCGGTATCGCTTGTCTCCTTGAGTGAACCAGAGATCGAGGGGGAAAGAGAGAGGCGTTATCGCCTCTCTCTTTCGGAGAACCAGGGAAAGGGACGGAGAGGAAAGAGACGATGAGAGGAAAGAGACGGTTGAGAAGACGTGTCCAAAACGGGTGACCCGCGGGTGATCCGGAGCACGTGTGAGGAAGCGAGTCCACATCCCTGGATCATCCTTGTCCGCACCAAGTGTCTGACCGCTTGGTGCATGCATGCAGTTCTTACCCTGCGAGCGTCGAGCGTCGACCGCTCGATGGAGACCAGCGAGCGTCTGACCGCTCGATGGCTTTGTATCCGTTTCTCTCATATCTCTGGAGCGTCCATCTCAATAAAAATTGAAACCACCGCGTCTTTCTATTCGCAAGACGGGTAGGACGATCATAGCGGCTAGCTATTGCACTACGAGTGGGCCTCTCATACGCGAAGGCCAAAAATCCGGCCACCACTGAATAAATAAAATCAATTTTGTTCCCCAACGCGCCCACGTGAGCGGAGTTGGCAATAAAATCCCCCGATTATTCTCGGACAAACACCAGTCCAGTGGCGAGTCTTCTCCATGTCCCTGTCATTAATTTTCTCTGACAGCCCCATAGCCATACTGAAGAACTCCGCCGTGTTGCTATCTTCCTCGAACTCCCCATTGTCAAAGCCATAATGTGAGTCCCATGCATCTACTCAGCGATTTAAAATTGACCCTCAGCCGTTGTGTGGCAGACGCTCATCGCAGGATCTGGCCGGATCTTGCTGCTCGATTCGAGCTCGATGCTGCCCATCATCTGGCCGAGCACGGTATTAAGCCGCTGTTTGGGTACTTTTGGAACTTTTGTTGGAATGCTTCCTTTCCAGGCCAAGCGCGGATCCACACCGGACCACACGCAGACTGCAAGAACCAGATTGGCGTGTGTATGATTCTTGTTTATGTCTTGAAGCACGGAGGTCAGAGCACGTTTATTGGCTGTCGCGGTACTCATTCCTTGTTTCAGCATAGTTCAACCGTAAATACCGGAGCTGGCTAGTGCGGAGGCGGAGTTACCACCGTGGGTCTTCACTGGGTACCCTTCCGCTCTGTTTTATACTTCTTCATTGTCATTCATCGTGAGTAGCACCTTCGCATTTTTTTCCCCATCGTTCTTTTTTTTTCCATGCTGACGGTCTACATAAAGGCTTCGACTTCGTCTACACCTTCTCCATGTTAACAAGCCAATACGGGAAATTCTTGGCCTATTGTGGGGGAGACGAAGCTGGTCGCGGAACTCGGAGCATAGCATTTTTCCCTCAATCGACCGTGCGTCACGGCCCTGCTACCGGTTTCGACACGCTGGGTCAGGCCTTGGAACCTGGGCATTATAGGTCTCTAGGTCTACTTACTTTGGTGAAGACATGCACGCAGCGTTCCAGAAGGCCGGAGTGCAAACTGCTGTAACTATAACTCAAGAATGTTTGATATTGCTTGTTTGTTTAAATTTACATCCTGAGCGCAAATCGGGACTTCACAGTCAGTGACTTACACGCAGGCAAGTCGCGTCCGGTCCATAACGCGATCTGATGCACTTGACTTGTTGACTTTTGGTGGCCGAGGGTGACCCGCGGGTGATCCAGAACACGTGCGAGTCCACATCTTGTCCCCACCCATTGACCCAAGTGTCTGATCGCTTGGTGTATGCATTTCTCGGCTCATCGAGCGTCTGACCGCTCGATGGCGACCCTTTTTTACCCAGAGAGCGTCTGACCGCTCGATGGCCTTACATCAGTTTCTCTCATATCTCTGGATCCGTCCCAAATAAAAATTGGATCAAGAAACTACCGCCGCTTTTATTCACAAGATGGGTACGCCAGCTAGCGCTCTACACAACGAGTGACCTTCTCATACGCAAACGCCAAAAAGCCCGCCACCACAAAACACTGAATAGATAAAATCATCCTCGATCCGTAACGTGCCAATCTCCCACCGCCGCCTTTCATCTTCCAAACAAAATCTCATTCTTTCCGAAATCCCTTGCTCTGGCGGCGAGAATGGTTGATACCCCGTCGACTTGCGTGGTCTAATTGTAAACCCCTCAGCGTTATCTAGTAATGCTGCTAAAAATCTCTTACCGTGATGGTTTGAATCCAATCTGGGGCGCCTATCCGTAGTTTTTCGAGTATTTCCCCGGTTCGCGTCTCGAACACATAAACAATGCCGTGGTCGCTTCCACTAACCACCATTCCCCCTTCATCCGCAAAGCGGATCTGCCTCGGACGGACCTCGAGGGCCTTGGTGCTTTCCACCCCGAAAGTGCGTACCCTATGTTCGTCGTTGAGACGGTATAGGGCCGGCCCCTCGAAAACATCATCGATACAGAACACTCCTTTTCTGCTGTTCACCACGGCGTCGCCGCTGAGTAGCCTGTCAGGGTTTTCCATGTCGGGAAGAAGATCAACCTACATCACGCATCCGATACCGCGTGTGCGAACAACATCCCCCGATCCACCGCGCAAAGTGAGTCTATTGAAACAGGTTAGTGAAGACGAATCGCGATGTGAGAAATTTGCTAACATGCGTCCGTCATACAAGCCAAAGACGACGATCTCGCGTTCGTTACCCTTGAATTCCCCGAAAGAAATTGCTTTGGGACGCAATCTTTCAGTGCGACCGAAAACCCTAGTTGCAGGGTAGTCGAGCGATCAAGGGTGTACAGCTGAACTACGGATTTCCTATGGCAGACGCACAGGCGGTTGGTTGCGGCGTCAAACGCAATGCCGGACACTTCTCCAGGATCGACCATCTGGTCCGCGCTCAACTCCTCGAAATCCTGTCGCAATTGTCAGGAATTTGTAGTCTTGCGAGCGTTCGTACTCACGGCGGCCCTTCCGCACTGCCGCCAGCATACGATGTACCCGCCGTGCGTCCCATTACCAGAATCTCTCCGGGCTCATCCTCTCGTCGAATCCACGTCAATGCCGTGGTTTTCCCCCTGTTTCCTGCGCCATTTGGTCCGTTTATCGGTCGCATCGTAACCATGTCCCATAAGCGGACGCCATCGGCTCCTAAGGCATAAATATTCAGTGCTCGAATGATCTCAGCCGCAACCATTCTCACCGCCGCTGGCCAACATTGTTCCGGATGCATTCTCATCCCTCGACCCACGAACGCCTCAGTGTCCGATGTCAAAAAATCTATGGGCGCCGAGGTCGTAGACCAAATTAATGTGTGTTTCCCGCTCTTGTTGCCTTGCACGCTAGTTAACAATCCTCCGAACTAGACCGAATTGCACAAGCTGGCAAGCTCTATGCTGGACCCGGGGCGCTCCTACACAAATCAAGATTCCCGCGCATTGCGCAAATTTAACAAAGAAGTGCGTTCCAGCTTCGCTTCTCGCATCGTTCGAGGCTCACTTTATCTAGATGACGGTTACTTTCCCGGACTTCGAGGGCTACGTCGATCAATGGCCTTTGAAGGTTCTTACAATGGCCCATCTTAAGTACACACATCGCCAGACGAACACTCGATCTGCGAGGGGTGTGGTTAGCGCCGCCGCGGCTTTGAATGTTCGCACCTAAAAAATCTGTGTGAGTCCGCAATTATTTCCTCTTCCCAACATCCTGTCGCTCAATGAACCACAGACAACTCGATCCCTTTCATTTCTTGAACGCATCCGATTTGATTTTCTTGAACGTAGCGCTGTTCCTCTTGTACTTTAATTTATAAAATCTTGTGCAATGAACGCTGAACCACGGTGACTGCTGGGGACTTTCCCGCCCAATTCCTGACGATGCTCCATGTCCGGGATGCGCCGAACAACAAGCGGCGGGCTGCTTCACTGAGCCAAGGCAATGTACACTGATCCACGGTGACTTCCCGCTCAATTCCCTTGCGAACATGATGTTCTATGTCCGAGATGCCTCGCGGCCGCCGAACAATAAGCGACGGGCAATAATTCCTGAGCAGCGCGCCGCATCAATACAGTCGGGCCCGCATTACATCAACAATAATGACGCTCGGTTCTTCGCCCACGTTGCCGTGGCCTTCGGACAGAACCCGATCCAATTTGAAAGGTAGACAATACCGAGTTTCTCTGCAGCTTCAATAATTTCGCCTCGGAGAGCTTGCGTCCGAACGCCCATCTATTCAATTTATTGTTCGTTAGATGCAGGTTCTTGAGCACGCCTCAACCATTTATTGTGTCGCGCATTTGAGTCTTCTTCGCCGCTCGGCTATAAGCTCAAAAAATAGCGACGCCCTCATTTCGCATCGTCAACTCACTATGGTTAATCACCGCCAGTTTGTGCCTATACACCCAAAAGTCTGTATTCAATCTCTCTTGCACGGGCCTCGCACTGATATTTTGATTCTACAGACTCACAATATTTTCCTACGTGCATTATTATACAACACTTCCGCGGCAACCCCCCGCTATGTTTCCGTCCTCGCGCGTGCCCTCACATTAGAACCCGATGATACGCGGTTTCCGTGCGTGGAGAGCATTATGAGCTCCATGCATCTCCAACCACACACACACGATGTCCTGGTCGCTCTCCGCCACGGAAGCAAAACTTCGACGTTTAAAATATTCTTCAAAAGGCACCAAACCCTTACCAAAAACGCGGCCTTCGTTTCTGTCGGGGGCGAAATTCTTGCGATGCGCGTTGCTGCGCGCAACAATAACTCCGTAGTCAATTTGCGTACAGGCGATCGTCGCTTGATGAAGTACATTCTAACTCGGTGAGAATTTCTTCTCCTCGCGCTTATTATGATTGACTTCTTCCAGGCTTTCTGCCTCCCTGGAGGACTTTCAGTCTCCACGCCGTCGCCGGCTACCCTCCATCATCAAGATGGTCAAGTCGTCGCGTTAGATATATTATTGTAGCGGACATTTTCTTGAATTCTTGCACATAATCTACCTTACCTCGGATTCTCTTTGTATAAAGTTTTGCCTATTAGAAGTTTTCCTTCGAAGCGCCGAGCGACCACAAAATTCGAGCTGAAAGCATGGAAGCACCCGAACGACAACAATAAAGTCGAGAAGCATATAATAATCGCCGCCCTGTACTGGGCCGCGGATTAAATTCTACAACTGGGAACAATAAGGCTCAAGGTATATAAAACCAACCATCGTTCGAGGACGTCCAAATCGTCACCCTTTCGTTTCCCCCCTTCATCGTTTGACCGCGATACCGCGACGAACAGATTTCATACACCCATTCCAGACCTTACCCAGCCCTTGTCGCATCTTGATTTCGCTGATAATGGCAAATGAAGATGTCAATATGGGTGACCTTGAAGTCGGTCATACTTCGTTTCAGTGTTTGCGCGGATAATGATACTTTCTTTACTCAGCCTACGGCCAAAATGGACTTCAAAACGATGACACTCACCCCCATAGCTGGGCGTGCCGCTCCCGTATGTATTTCAGTTGCTGGATGCACCTCCGAATTAATAATCACTTGCTTCAGAACGACGACGAACCCGGCCCGAGTAAAAGAGTCGTTGTTTCGGGGCCATCTCGGGTAACTTATGACGCAGTGAGTCTTGTCGCTGTCTGTACATCTTAACCCCTGGAATAATGATTTCACAGCTGGTCGAACAAGTAGGATTTACAAAACAGGCCGCTGTGGAAGAGAGAAACCGTCGAAGAGAACTCGAGGCAGAGGTCAAACAACTGAGGGAACAACTCCAGAAGGCTCCGGCCATCCCCACGAGCGAGAGCGAAACGACGTCGTGGGTTTCTGAGTACGAAAAAGAGGCTCAAGAACATTATCAAGGCAAATTGAAGGAAATGAAGGAAAAATTCCAGCAGGAATTGACTCGACTGCGTGAACTGGATCGGCTGGCGGCAGAAGATGGCGGGGCGATTAGAGATCTAAAAAGAAAAAATGCAAGTCAAATTTCTCTTGTAAAGCAGCTATTAACACTTGTGGATGTTAGGTCGAGTTGCAGACAAATCTTGCTCAGCAAGAACAAAATCATGAGAGGGACTTGGTAAGTCGAATCAAATCAAGCTTGTATTGAGGTATTGACTGCCACAGTCCCAGAAAAACAACGAAATTGCTGCAATTTGGGCAGATTACGCCCTTCCAACCCCAAAACCATCGTGCCAGGCGCATTTCCTCCCGCTGATCCCGTGCTGGTGCCCCAGTTCATTACCGAACAAACCAAGCGGGCTCGTTATCTTGAAACAGTGTATAAAGAGCAGATAAAGGCGCCAGGATCCCTATACTCCCTTTGCAACCGGCAGCCTCATCGTCAGAAACCCGGGAGATACCCGAAGAGGTGCTCACCTTCGATGACCAAGACGAGCAGTCCGTCGCATTCGTCACCGATATCGTGAAACGTGTCCTGGCGGAAATGAGGATAACGGAGGTCCAGGTCCACGAGGAAAAAGCCGCCAAACGGGGGCCGTCCAAGAGGGCCATGGATATTAAGGTTCAACAGTCGAAGCTGACAGAGGGGGAGGATATCCTGTACAAGGTGAGCAAGCGATTGCTCTGCTTCATTTCAGCTCGTTGAAATCAACTCGTCACAGAGAGCGTTCCGGGAGGTCTGGCGAACGACGTTCCAGAGGGTAACCGCGGCTGAATTCAGTGACTACCAGCCCGTGTCCGTCGATAAAGTCATTGCCTGCCATGCCAGTGAGGTGGGACCCGATGAAGCCGACCTCACACTTGACTTCAGCGAGGGGTCATGAGTTCCCTTTGGAACAGGAGCTCTTGCAACGCCTTGACCAGCAGCTTCCTCGAGGCTCGCTCCCGTGGACCAATAAATACGGCTTGCCCGACGTCTCTGCCGAGTACGTCATGGCGAGTATTATGGCCATTTAAAGCGCTCGCAGGAGACATGGCCTTATGGCAGCCTCGCTACAATAAGTTGACGGGCACTTGCGAGACCGCGAATGAGGTCAAGATCCGCGTGGAGGCGTATCTCAAGAAAAGGCAATTGTCCGTCAATGGGCAGGGGCCAGACAACGTGTTCGTTAATCATGCTGTGCAATGGATGGCTGCTGATGCGAATACAGAAATACAAGCGGCGCGTTAAAGTCGTGAAGAGTCTCATCGACATCAAGATTGAGCGCGGAGACGTGGATTTAGAAAGTTGGCGTTTCCTGTTGAGGATTTTGGAACACCTCGGCGTTGGCGGGATGTCTTCCGAGGACAATGGGGTAGGCGAGTTCCAGGGTAGAACGACGCCAATTTTCGTTGTTCGGTTGTGCCCTTGGCGCCACAGACCGTGACCGACTACATGAAGTTGGTCGATCAAAGTGGGTCAAGCATGGCGACCAACATCCACCCTCCCGCGCGAACGGTCTGCCAGTCTCAAAGGCACCACGCCGGCGCCGACGGGAATGCCGCGCAAAATGTACGACGAAGCGTGGCTCGCTAACATAAAAGAAAAGCGGCCGCGATATTATGAAGAAGAGCTGAGGATTTCCGAGGAAGCGTTCGAGCTGCTGGTGGTGGCGACCAGCAACCTGACATCGTAGTGTACTTGTACTTCCAGAATTTCTTGACATTTGTATGCGTCGGAGAATGCGAAATATTTCTTGGAAAGCGGTGTGAACCCAGTAGCTAAAACTAGGGACTCTAGCGATCAGACACCAGGATCCTTGTATTTTTGAGGCCGTTTACAAACTTCCAGGCGTCAGACACCTGAAAGATCGTCGTAGGAGGAGATCGGTTGACCCGGCGATCAACTTGTGGCGGTGTGATCTGATGACTAAGCCGACTCGATCTCAAATTTACCCTTCGCTGCTGCGCGCCACTGCGCCAATCTCCACATCCATCTTCTGCATCCTGTTGGGCGTTCCCGTCCCTCAGAGTGTGTCCCAGTGCCAACAAAACACTCGTCCGCTGTTGTACTTGAGTATCATCCTGTTGGGCGTTCCCGTCCCTCAGTGCGGGTGCCAGTGCAAAGTTCAAACAACCCGCATTCCTACCATCTCATTCTGTTGGGCGTTCCCGTCCTTCAGGGTAGATCCGGTGAATCATCTTTTTTAGACCTAATTTTACGCGTGGGTCGACTTTTTCACTCTGCGTCCTAAATACCTTCTGACATGGGCTGCAATTCCAGTTTCCATTCTTTTCGTGCGATGGCCCTCTACTCCGTCGATGCCCCCACTGTACCGGTCCAGTCTCTGTTTATAACGCTTGACTAACACTTATTCTTCGCGTCGTTTCAGGACAAGGGTCGCATTCTGGGCCACATTCGTTCAGGTCGTGAAATCTGCACAGTCTACAAGGGCGATGCAAAATTCGTCAGGCATTTGCCCGTCATTGACCGGGTCCCCATGCCCAATCCTGGCCGCTTGAATGGCCATTTCCATACACCGACGGTCGTCAATCCTGCGACCGCGTATATGATTTTTATACCGGCGCGCGACCCCTTCTTTGGCCCTACCTTCGGAATCTGGGATTACACCAAGAAGTCACTTCCCGTTATCCAAGTCAACTCCGAAGAATGGGAACTCGACCCGGATGTGCAGCGTTCATGGGAGGACACTGAAGACTCTGTTCGTGTCACCATCCGGATCCTCATGGAGCTGTCAACCTTCCCCGTCCTGTGCCCATGAGCCAGTTTTGCGGCTCCGTACCGCTATGGATACACCCGTCGGTATAAGTCGGAGAACGCGGCTCGTGTTGTCGCGTGCACTCCAGAAATGGGTTCTTACCGTTGATGGGCCATCTCTCGATGTTCTTGTGGTATATGTCAATAGAAGACCCACTCAACTGGCGGGATGAGCTGAACAAGCGCGCCACCTTCCCTCCCCAGTGGCTTACAAATCTGGAGAAGTCAGTCCTCACCGACTGGGAATTTCCCCGCATCGGAGGGCTCATCAACCTCGTCCCTCCTCCCGGGGAAAGAGGTCGTATGACTGAGCTCGATTATCTGATGGGAAGTATCATAAATGGAATCTCCCCATTCCACTGTACATGTATTGGGGCTCACTTGAAACCGATCCGACCATCCCAGTGCCTACTTGTCTCACACAAATGGGTCAATTTTATCCGGACTGGCGCGAGATTCAATACCTCCTGCAACTCCCCGGTAAAATTGCTTACAGTCGTTGGCAACGCGAGGACTTCCAGGCCAATGGCCCCTTTTCACTAGCTGTCGCGAATGGGACCCGTACATTGCGCCCATATCCCCGTACATCGCGCCCATGCCCACTTTCGCAGTGGAGGATGCAGGCGAAGCGCCCACGCCCACGCCAGTTCCTGCACCCGCACCCGCACCCGCACCTTCCCCTGCCACTGCTCCTCCAGCTCCTTTCCCCCCCGTGGAAGCTGGTAGCGGTCAACGGACAGGGGAATCCTTCGATGCGTTCATGAAACGACGGCAGGAAGCAACGCGCAGCGGAAGCTCACCGAGTCAGAGCAAGCAAAGCGTTCTCGGGAGGCTCGGGAGGTGCACGCTGCAAAAGGGCCAGTTCCTGGGACAAAGGGTGCACGGGTTTTTGTATGGGAAGAGGTGGACGGCCATTTAATTCGCCGTGCTGCTGGGCGCTCTCATTATGATGACTATTGGGACGAGTTTGCCCCCGAGCAACGTCGTTTTGACTCTTTTCACAACGAGTGGGATTTGTGTGCGGAGTTCGCCCCGGATGCTGAGCCCACTGCTGATTGGGAAGACGATGACGATGACGAGAATGACGGCAATGTGCCTGAAAACTTGTTTCCCTGAGAGGGAAGAGCCCACCGTAGCTCAAGCAAGCGCCGCGTCCGAAAGAGCCCTCAATAGAGCTATTCCCTCGTTCCCAATGAGGTGTATGCCCCTCCACCAGATCGAGCCTCCCCACGATTATGCCGAGCTTGCAGATTCGTGCGAGAGGATGGCGTATTTTCGGTATGGGTACTCAATTCCTACATCGAGAGTCGAGCCAGGTGTCCCTGTTGATGCCAGCAACCGTCCCCCCCCCGTCGCCTTGATTGAAAAGTTGGTAGGCAAGGCTAAGATAATGCCCACCACCGAGTCTGCGAAGCACAATCTGGGCCTTTTTTTCTCTCAGTGTCGTACTGGGAAGGTCTCCACCGATGTTTCCCGCGAGTTCTCTACGATTTCCATGATCCAAGTTCAGACATTTATTCGGATTGGCCCATCAATGTCCGCAGGACCACGGTATGCGGGAGAGTGGTTTACATCATACAGGACATCGGCGCGTCGCCATCGTCGCTCTGCATCCTACTTGACAACCCCATCACCGTTCTTTGAAATTGTTCGGCAGGGTTGGGGACCGAGTGTAAGTGTCGTAGCAGGGCATCTTCTGTCGCGCGGCATTCCCTTTCGGCTGTGTTTTGCACGAAAAGCGCATACAGCCACCTCCATGTCTCCCGATGAAGAACAACGGCATATAAAACGAGTCAAACGTGTTCTCTGGTCTCGGGTATCGACCCAAGGACTACAAGCCCGACCTCCGAGATTATAAGGGATACGTTGCGCTTCGCAGCAACTTCCTGCGAACTCCTCGTGGTCGTGCCGCCTTGCAGTACGGTGGCATCGTAGGGCGGTTGGCAAGGTTCGAGGTACCGGACGACGAGGTCATAGTGGGGCCCACGAACAGTGTCTTCATCACCGGCGCATGCTGGAGGGATGGAGAAAACATGGGGTCGTTTTGCGACGATGAATTAACCGCAGATGAAATAGACCTCATCTGTGGGGTCTATCACATCTCGACGGGTACGTGAATCTTCCCAATACTAACTACGTGCTTTCTCACTTTTTACCCCAGGGCAGTGCGACTCTGGATCCAGTAATATCGACGAACAAACATCCACGCATCATGGTGGCCGAAGCCAGCTGCATTTGAAATTTCCGATATGAACGTTGGCTGGTGGTCACCACTCTGCGAGGAGTGGTTTCAAAAGCGGCTGCAGCAGATCGCCTCCGGCACGGCAACCCTCCCGACGCACGCGAGATGGAAGCATAACCTCAAACGGGATAGAAAATTTCCCATCTACATGAAAGGTTTTAGAACAGCAGGCAGCTCTCGCTGTCGCCTCATTCCGTCCTTGATATGCCCTCTCTGCGCGCGGGGGCACTATACAATGTATCTATATATCTTGCATGTAATCAATTAGCACCCCAGTAACTATCTTGAACGTAAGTATTTTGTATCTTGACTGTAGTATAGTTTTGTATATTGACTGTAACATAATGTAGCGTCGAATAAAGGCCGATAAAAGTGAATCACGATTGATCTGCTGCCAATTTTTTTTTTGAAAGGGAGACGGTGAGGTGACCCTCGGGTGATCGGGTGATCCGAGGTTGGCGCAAAGCACGTGCCATTGAAGGGTTCTTTCGCGCACCGAGTGTCTGACCGCTTGGTGTCGATGGTCTTCCTCTTCCTCTTCCGTCGAGCGTCTGACCGCTCGATGGACCATTCAGTTTAGCCATCATCGCGCATCTCTCAGTTCTTGCAGTTGTCCCGTCGAGCGTCTGACCGCTTGATGGCCATCCATCTAGCATCATTGCATCTCACAGATTATGGCGGTACTACACACTATTTTATTGTGCTGTGCGCGCTACGTTTATACAAGCAGTCTACACAAAGTCAGGATGATAGTGGAGAGAATTTCGGACGGACCTGAAATTCCTGAAATATATGCCCAAGCGCATGCGAACTTGAATTTGATCCTACGCAATTCTTTGTGGGGTTTTACCGCTCTGTTCCCAAATACGATACCATTTCTTGCGCTCTGGTGTGTATGTTAAATTTTCCCCCATGTGCCTATAATAATTACAAAATTTTCCCCAGACGCTCCTTTCCATCACCCACAGAACTATTCACCGCTAGCGCTGTCCCGAACCGTACCCTCCGCGCGCGCTTGTATCGGCTGTGGAACCCACAAACATGTTCAATGAATCCACAGTTTCGTTGGAACAGTCGACCTCACAATCTAGAAAATATTATACTCTCGACAGCATCCTCTTCCCGATGCACAACCACAACTCTTCTGCTATTCTGCTTGCTGCTATCCTCAACGGAATAGGTGTCCATCCTAATAGCTGTGGCCCGCAAAACCGCACCGACTGCGTCCCCGCCTCGGGTGATTCTTGGTACGTCCATCATTTCCCCCTTTCTGCTTTCGCTTATTCTGTTGTTGTGTCGCAGCTTCTCTTGCACACTTGCTCGGTGTTGCGGGAATACCCTTGGTTCGAACTCCGTGGGGATCGATTGCTCGCCCGGGTGAGCGAAATTCCACCTCTTCTCCAGTACATTTTTCATTATGTTCCTATATGTTCCTTAGTGATGTTCCTCAGTGACCGTCTCGACCTCATCTTCACGCTCCGCATCGACCTCGACTCCGGCGTCGTCGCGTACAGCTTTGCTTCGCGCAGCAGCTCCGCGTCTGTATCTCGCTCTGCCTCGAGCAGTGCGCTCATCCTCGTCCTCGCGCATTAGCAGCTCGGCAGGTGAGTTTCCTGTGTTCTTGATCGAATCTTTTCTTCATTTTGACTTTATTTACGCAGTATCGTCGTCTGAGTCGCGTATTTCGTTATCGGCGTCCGTGCCCCGCTCTTCGTCGGCCTCTCGCTCGAGCAGCGTTCCGAGCAGCTCCGCGTCGGCGTCTCGCTCTGCTTCCAGCAGTGCATGCGTCTCTTCCTCGTCGTCGCATGCTAGCAGCTCCGTGTTCTCCGCCCGTTCGGGGAGTGCGTACCATCTCGTCTGCATCCTGTGTTAGCAGCTCGGCAGGTTAGTGGTCACATCTTTATTTCAATCTATCTGACATCGTTGATAGTATCCTCCGCCTCGCCTGCATCCCGCAGCTCGGCCTCATCCGTGTCTCTGCTCCACTCCTCGTCGGCGTTCCGTGTCAGTAGCTCTTCCTCGCGTGCAAGCAGCTCCGCGTCAGCATCTGCTTCGCATGCGAGCAGCGTTCGTAGCAGCTCCTCGGCCCGTTTGTCGTTGGCTTCGCATGCTAGCAGCTCGGCGTCAGCTTCACGCATCAGCAGCTCGAGTCGCTCCAGTCGGCGTCGGCTTCGCGCCCCAGCAGCTCCGCCTCGCGCTCTGCATCCTTGTCGACACATCCGAGCAGTGCGCGTAGCAGCTCTGCCTCGATTTCGCGCGTCAGTAGCTCTGCGTCATCCGCGTCGGTGTCTCGCCCGTCGTCGTCGGTTCGCTCGAGTTCGTCGGCACACCCCAAGAGCTCCTCTGCCCGCGTCAGCAGCTCCGCTTCCTGTGCAAGCAACGCCGTATCATCCTCGGCCGCCCACTCCAGCTCAGCCTCGCGCTCGGCGTCCTCTTCCGTCGCCCGTTCGTCTTCTTCTCAGCTCCCGGGTGGGTCCGAAGGACAGGCCCGAGGGAGCCGAAGGCGACCGCCCACGAGCCGCAGGCGAGTGCCAGGATCCCAGCTACACCGCTAGCCGCACAGTAGTGCCCCTTTCACCCCCGAACACACCACCATACACGCGTCCCACACCGCGTCGCATACACAAACCACCACACAAGATCACGACCTCATCACTATCCCTCGCTTTGGCCTCATCGCCACCGTCACGTCACCGTGACCGCCGGCCCGATCGCGTCGGCGACACACGTCCTTTCCTCATCGTCGTCGCACCCCCGCCCCTGTTGTTCTTTGCTTGCCCGTCCTGCCATTGCCGTCCCCGTCGCGCAACGTCGCCCTCCGCTTTCAGCGTCCAAACCGTTTTCCGACTACCGCTTGACCGGCATTCCCAGCTCCCGCCTTCTCGAGCATACGCCTTTGCACGCCACAAATCCTCAGCGATCCCGACGCATCCCAGCGCGTCGTCGCGTCAACCCACGTTCTCTGCCGCGAACCTAGCAAATCCCACCGAGCATACACCCGATATTGCTTTACGCGCCACCTCCGCGTGTCCACGCAGTCTCAGTGACCCCGCCACTCCGCCGTCACGATTCCCACTCCATCTTGCTGCCAACCCTCAGTCCATAAATCTCGCCGCGACACGTTGCGTTCGTATCCACTGCATCAATTCCCACCAATGACCTCGCTAGGTCCCGCGCGGCGCACATTCCAGTAATCTTGCGTCTGCCACTGGCAATTCCGTTCGCTGCTCGGCGTCGCCTTTCGCTTTCATTGCGTGTGACTGCAGCACGAGCCGCGACCCGGCGTACCCCGCAACTCGTTTGTCTCTGTATCTTCCGCGCGCGAACAAGCCATCCCCGTGTGCACATCCCCTCACCGAGTCATCACACCCACATTGGCTAGCAGCTGGCGTATACCACCACGCACGCGTCCAAACGCACCTACTGCAGCAGTGCGTCCCAGAATTCTGCCTTTGATCTTGGTCCTTGCGGCACCCAAGCTCGTTCCGATGTTTCCCAACACTTTGCCTGCCGATGCAAACCGCCGCGCGTCAAAATAGTCTGCGCGCGCACTCGAGCAGCTCTGTTTCGTCCAGCCGCGCAGCATCTTCAAGCTCGCGCGCTAGCAGTTCGGCGATCCGGTCAAGCTCGGCGTCATCGACCGCGCCCCGCTCGAGCTCGTTTTCGTCGGTTCGTCTCACCAGCCGGCCTTCGTGTCGTCACTTTCGATTGAAGCCAATCACCTGGGCCCCTGGTGGGCCGAGGTCCACGTTTTCCTCGGTTTCGTCCTGTTCTTCTGAATCCTCACCCCCGTGCTCTCCTACTCCAACTCCCTTTCGCTCGCATATTTCCCCGTCTCCGCCAACGTCCCGTACGACCGCTTCCGCAACTAGTACAACGTCCCTCCCTCAAACGCCCGCTCCAGCGTCCGTTTCGATTCGGACGCGGTGGTCTCGATGAACGAGAATCGGCGGCTAGAGCATCCAGGCGCTCGACTCCAACCAAGTCAACCGAACGTTTCAATTTTTCATGAAAGGCTGCCGTTTCGCACGCTCGAACTGTGCATTGTCGATGATTCTACATACATTATATACCTATGATACATGAGATAGCAGTAATGGATTCGTTCAAGAAAGGCCGGGAGAATCGTCTATGAATAAGTGGGCGACCTGGGGATGCGCGTCTTGCGGACACGCGATTTGGGCACACGCGACTTGGAAATACGGTACCAGTCCTCCATGGGGTGCCTGAGGGAGGGTTTGGTGCAGGAGCAGAACGGGTAGGAAACGACGTACAGTTTCAGATTCTTCTCCCCTGCGGCCCTCAACTCTCCCCGGCAAATGCGCAGGAATTCGGCGCGCGTCCGGATGGTCCGCATGTTGAAGTACTCACGGTGGTGGGTCGTACAGGGATAGCCCCGGCACTCGCCGCGAATGCGAACCGCTCCGTGTCGTTCGAGGGCAAGGTGGATGCGCCGTTCTGGGACAGATGAAGCGTCCCGAGGTGGAAGGGGAGGAAACGACTCACCGACATGCATCCGGCGCTCGGCGTAGAAAAACCCGTGCCAGACGATCTCCTGGGCGGCGGACTCGCATTTGCGGTACTGTTGGACACGCCGGGGGAGGTTCTTGGCGTGCCCGACTTTGAGTTCGATGTCGGATATGTCGCGAGGGAGGCGTTCGGTCTGGGACGGGCGGGTAGTGCGTTTGGCACGGCGGCTTTTGACATAAACGGCTCCTGCGGCGTCCCCACCGTAATACCGAGCTTTGGGGTACGTCCCACGCGCCCTGGAACGGTTCAGTAGGGCGGGAGCGACGTACATGGCGGTAAAAGACAGGTCGGCGATGGAAATATTGGAGCTTGGGGGGGTCGGACTACTAGCGGTTGGTGTTGAAACGTATGTATTCGTTTCTTTTTTTACTACCCGGGCTCAAAATTCTACGCTTAGACCGTTTTCCATCCTTGGTATGCACGCGAATATTGCAAACCATCTTATCTCATCTTATCTTATCGTATCTTATCCAGTGCGCTTAGTGGGAACCACGCACGCACAGCGTTCGGCGAATCCGCCGCCGTTTCTCGTGCGCGGAAGTTGTTCCAGGCTCGAGATCTTGTCTACTTGTATACTTTGTTTAATCTTTGCAATAATATCGGTTTTGAAAAATTTTGTACCCTTCGGGTCACCCTCGCCTCACTCTGGAGTGACCCTAGGGTGACCCGCGGGCTAATTTCGGTGTTGCTGAAGCTGTTGGATTCAGACGCAGTTTCGGTATGTACCGAATCGGCACCCGAAACTGATTACTTAAGGCATGCTGGAGTCGGTGCCGAGTCTTTTGTTTTCAGCGTCCAATTAGGCGCTCCTGAATCCTTTTGTTTCAGCGGCACTGAATCGGACTCTGAAACCTCGAGTTTCAGGAGCACAATCAGCGTGACCGTAAGTGCTCCCAAAATTCAGCATTTCAACCACGCTGAATTCGCCATTCATTCGTGAGAACTCAGCAACGTATCCAGCACCGCTCAAGCCTTTCACTTCAGGTACGTTTTCAGCTATACTAAGTTTGTCGCTTAAACTAATAGCTTTAGGAACGTTCTCAGCCACGCTGAATTATCTCTTTTTCCGGTGTGTCTTTGAGCCGGACCCCGCTGATAGACCCGTGGAACTCAGCGCCTGCCTCATCAGTGCAATCATGCAGAAGAATTCCAACAAACCCGATGGCGCTCGGCTTTGGTGGCAAGAAGTGGGGGATGAGCTGTGGGAAGGGATGCTGAGTGAGGCGGGGGGCGATACGTTTATGTGCTGGGTTGCCGCTCGGAGAGCAGCTCATTTTGGTGCGCCGGCTTACTGCCTTGATTTTACTTTTTTCACTCAACGCATTTTCGACAGAAACGCCGCGCACTAAAGACTTGGTTCAGTGCGCAGAGTTACGGGTTTTTCTACTCCTTCTGCCGCGAGTCCCTGCAGCAGGCTGATTGCACGTACGTCCGAGCACCTTCATATTCTCAACTCATCTTAAAACCGACGCGATCCAGTACCCACTGCAGTGTTTGCAACGAGTGTGCCGATTGGCGCGAATGGCACTGCAAGTTATGGTGCGTAGCTGTCGGTGCTCCCTCCTAGATCGTGCCTAATTACATATATTTTAGCAACAAATGCACTTATGGTCTTTCATTCCCCTGCGGAAACTGCAGCCGTAAGGGTGTTCGTGCCTTCCATGCGTCGGAGGAGGAAATGCTGGAGATGGCGTCTCTTGGCTGATCGTCAGTTTCATTCGAATTGTTACGCTTTTTGTAGACTGTCAATGTACTGTAAGATTCCACTCCGAAGATATGTTGTGTGATTAAATTGACTGGTTCAAGCCATTGGTCGTCAGGTTCTCTGGTTTTGTCCAATGGATGCTATACTCGCGTAGCAGCTGAACTACAAGCCCCCGCTGGCTGGCTAAACAAAAGTGAGCATGCATAGACCTAGAGAGACCTTCCCAGGACTGCAACACTTGAGACATGAGACACCTTGAGTGTTTACTACCAACAGCAGACAGCTTCTCGCCCAAAGTCAAGGTTCAATTCGCACCAAGGACACTGAGTCAAGCATGGGAAGAGGAAGAAAACCGAGATTGTAGAGGATGAACGTCCGCCTCGGATGTTGCCCGGATGAGCCCGGATGTGTCCGCAAGGCGGTGCCCGAATAGGCCGAACAATCCTAGTACGGCCGAAGGGTACACCCGTTGATTTTCTGAAAATGAACGCAGTCTTTTGGGGACCACCTTTGGCAAGCAGACAAGAAATGTAACAATTTACGCCTCAGTTAGGGCACTGATTATGAGCTGAATGTTCTTTTCGGATGCCATTGGGACTGAATTTCCTACTAAAATCCCTTTTGAAAATTGACTGTGATGACTACATCCGACGAGCCTCGATGTTTCAAGAATCCTGGGTCCATGTAGCCTTTTCTTTTGTCCAAAAAAAGAAACAAGAAACAAAAACGGCGCAAACATATCAGGTGTGATTGCATCAATATTGCCCATCGATGGCACCATCGATCTCTCCCCTTGCTTCTTCCATCGCCAGCCGACCTCTAGGCTCCCGCCACTCTGTTCTGCGGCCATTCTCAAACCGGACTGCGTGTTCGCACATATGCTTCACAATGCTGCGCGTCTATGCGACGCCAAGACGCGCAGCGGAACACTTACACAGCAACACGGATGCTGCTCGGATCAGGCTTTGACACACCCTCGCTAGGTCATGTAACGGATTTTCGTGTCAAAAACAGCTGGTATCGACGACTGCGCTTCAGCTCTATGCACACACTTCCGAAATATCCGTCTGTTTAAAGGGAAGAACGGCCGTGCGATGAAAACTATTATCTTTCGCACATCTCCCAATTGTTTTTTCCTTTTCAGTGTTACTGTTCATTCACATCTCCTTCATTCCTTCCGTCTCCTACATGTCTTCTGTTGAACCCCTCGAGCACTCGAAATATGGATACGTCCCTACCGAGTGGGTCTGCATTACCTTCCTCGCGCTCTTTGGGATCAGCACGGGTGAGTCTCGGCTTGCTGTCTTCTGATTGTTCTGGGGACTGATTCTGAAGCCTCAGCTCTTCATCTCGGACAAGCAATCTATTTCCGCACATGGTGGCTCCTGCCAACCGCAGTTCTATGCGGAATCGGCGAGCTTGCCGGCTGGGGCGGTCGTTTCTGGTCCAGCCAGGCCCCTGCAGAGAAAACTCCGTATATGATGCAGTGCGTCCAGGCTCGCCGCTAATATGTTATGGTCGTCTGACGATAGTATGGCACCGCAGAATCACCACGACCATCATCTCGCCGACGCCGCTCATCGCTGTTTCGTTTATTCTGCTCGGACGTATTGTTCAGCGGCTTGGAGCCTCGTACTCGCGGATAACGCCGAAGTGGTGTACGTCGAGTTATCTTTTCGTGTCTCAATGCTCATTCAACTTCTCACCTGACCACTTAGACTCAATCATTTTCGTTTCATGCGACTTTTTCGCACTCGTCGTCCAAGGTGGCGGTGGTGGCCTCGCAGCCTCGGCAGACGATGAGGCCGGTGCTGCTATGGGTTCGTTTTATTTTTATTTTTATATACTCCCTCCGAGATCCGACCTCCGATTTTCCTTTCTAGGAGCCAACATCATGTTGGGTGGCATTATCTTTCAATTCGGTGAGTCCTTCTTCCCCACCGACTCGATGTACTCCGCTGACGTGAACCAACAGTCGCCATCCTCGTCTACTGCGCCTGCGCGATCGACTTCCTGCGCCGGTACAAGGCCGACCGTCCCGTCCGGAAACAGACGGACGATGAATTGGCTCACACGCGCATGCTTATGGACCCGCGCGTCAAGAAACTCATCTACGCCCTCGCCTTCTCCACATTCGTGCTCCTCATCCGGTCCGTCTACCGCATCATCGAGCTCGCCACGGGCTGGCACGGAAAGATCATCGAGACCGAGATCTACTTCAGTGCGTCTCCTCTCATTTACCGCAGGGGTTTTATGACTTCAGTGGGTCCAGGTTGCTGATGTAAATTTTCCTCCGCAGACATATTCGACGGGGCGATGGTCGTGCTCGCCATTTACACCATCAACGTAGCGCACCCCGGGCTCCTCCTCCCGCCGCTGCGGGAAGCGGAGAGCCACTATGCATTGAGCGCGGAGGTCTTCCGCCCAGGCAGCCCTTCGTTCGTCCCGTCGACAGTCCGGTACGCTGAGCCTTCGTACACGTACGCCGGGGAGTCCAGCGTCACGCTGAACAAACCGGTGGGGCACCGCGCGGGTCCCTCATTCGGGGGGGAGTCAAACATGACCTATGTGGGCGGTGGGGAGTCGAGCGTCACGTTGAACAAGCCGGTCTCCCTGGTGTGAGCGAGAATCTTTGGGTCTACTTGGAGCTGTGGTCTTTTCCTTGGAGCTGGTATAGAGCCATGCATGGCCAACGAAAATGGGAACGACGACGGACGAAATAAGATCGCGAAATACCTTGAGGTATCAGCGCGACCACGACTACATAGATGGACTGAGACTCAGCAGCCTTACTTATTGTATTCAGCAAAATGGACAACTGGTAGAATTGCTTATAATCTGTACCCTAGCTCGACCAATTTATTGTACATACAGCATTGTTCTTAGACAGGAGCTGAATATGTTGCTATTAGGCTCGTTTCTGGTGTTTATCGATGCGCAAAGGAGTTCCAAAAAAAATACCTCGAAACGAGGAGAGGGAAGAAAAGGGAAGACAACAGCATAATCTTAGAGCGTCAATGCAGACGACCTCCGGAGGGATGGAGGAGGAGGGATGTGAACATGTGTTTCATCTTTGCTTGTCTAAAATACGGCTGAGTTCCCGGGGCGTTCCAAATTCAGGTTTGTCCATGTGAAAGGGTTTTTTTTAATCATGATTAAAGATATTGTATTGCCTCACGACGCAGTTGAATGTTGAATCCTTATGTCTTAGATATTGTCGACCAACCCGTCTGCGATTGAATTACGCTGTTCACCTCGGCGACCGAATAATCTCCTCTTCCATTACATTTTCATGCAGACAGAGATCAACACGCGTTCACTCGCGCTGTATTCCAGGAGATATGTACGAGCTGCCTCCGAGGAACTTTATAATTCATAGCGAATCGACGGGATATTTGATGCGCTCCAGTTGGGTAAAATGACGGCCGCTGTTTTTTCTTTTCTTTTTGTTTGTTTTACATACTTGGGTTGTTGCGAAGGCCATTTCGTTGGCCGAGAATGACCAGCACAAATTGAAAATGGCGCTTGAACATCTGGAGAGGCTCGTACTTATCCTCGTTTCTCAGTCTGTTAGTGAGCGCGGTCGCTTGATGTGCGAATGCCATTTATATCCTGGGCCCTGCGGAGTCCGTTTACCAATCAGTGGTGAATCTGTTGACATGCCTTTAACTATGGATAAGTATGAGAACTAATAAAACGGAACGGCTTTGGAACGGCTCTAGCAGATGTATGATGTTGATGGCGCATCAGTGATTCAGAGATCCGCACGATCAGAGCGCATCACTGATGCGATTTTCACTTCTTCCACCCAAACACCATGGTCATGTATTCGAAACGCGCCGGAAGTAATGAATGAAGCCTTCCGAACATAACTCGGACAAAGCGTCGCTTTATCTTTCCAGAATTTCCGGTGAGTCACTCTTTCGTGGTCTCGGTTCCGACGCGGCGACGCCACCAAAACAAGTGAGTCACTTTTTTTTTTTTTCAAGTTTGAAGTCCGGTTATCAGCTTGACCTTCCTCCAATTCATGATCACGGACGATTGCTGTTGAACGACGCCATCGGAGACGCAATGAGCTTATATTATCCTTGTGTGCCTGGACGCTGCGCACAGTTGCCGCAGCTGTTAAACAGCTCCTCACCGCAGTTGGAATATTAATATGGCTATCAAGTGGCCTCTTTGCCGAGCCGCTCGTAGCGCTTTGTGGACCCGCAACTCACGCAGCTTTGTTCTTGGGCAGATGACTCACCTGCGGAGAGTCGGCTGTGGAGGACCTTTAAATAAGAGCTGTTTAACTTCTCTGTGTCTCACTACTCTGCACCCACCCACCACTCGACAACACAACGATGTCTCTCTGTGTCCCCATTCTCCCCTCATATTCCCCTTCTGCTGTGGTGCCTTCGTATTCGGCCCAGCCAGGCAACGACGAGCAGCTCATCGAACAAGCGCCTCGTGCAAAATCCCGCGCTGCCACCGGGAACTACATTAAAAAATCGGGCCGCGACACCGTAATACTTACGGAGCAGGACGCTAGCGCGGAGCTCCCCACGTACGGCCGCAACGCGCACATCATCGGATTCGTGTGCGTGGACGACCGGGAATTGGTCTCTGAAGTCGCATTAAAAGTAAGCTACCCCAATTTTATTTGCTGCGGCGATTCAATAATCTGACGAAAATCCCAACAGGTAAAGGGGAAGATCGAGATGTCCATATCCGAGCGCGGGACGGTCACGAAAACGATCGTAGACGAGACCTACCCTCTGTGGCCGTGCCAAAATTCTTCCAGCTCCCCGTGCCCAAGCAGTGTCCCATTCTCAGCGATCCTTCCCGCAAAATTCGCTGACGGCGACGTAGAGCACCCGCTCCCTCCATCTTACAATGTGTCATATTCAACCTCCGGCGGCCTGCACGTAAACGTCCACTACACGCTCTCCGTCGTCGTCACCCGGGCACGCAGCCGCAAACTGAGCTTCATGAGCTCCAAAAACAGGTACGTGCCCGCTGTCACCTTCAACTGAATGACCCCCTCACATGTACTGTAGCATCGCCGTGCGCTTCAACTATGCTCCCCGCACGCGTCCTTCGCGTCCCATCCAGCCGCCCACCTCCGACTTCCTCGCCGACATCAAGACCATGCCGGACGAGTGGCGGCAGGTTTCCGCACGAGGCTCTTCCCGCCCAAAATCGAGTCTCGGCGCGCTGGATATCCACGTACGCTTTCGCGATATATTTTCACCAACTCATCGCTAACCGCATCTTTTTCTCGCAGCTCTTCATTCCCGCCGCCGAGGTTTTTGCGCTCTCCGACACCATCCCCTTCTCAGTTCAACTCACCGGCCCTGTCGATTCTGTCCGCGAGTTTCTCCCGGATCCATCCGCACCCTCGAAAACGGGAATCAGCGTGACTCTCATGCGCAAGCTCACTCTCGACATGTACGGCTGCGCGGAGCCGTGCTGGGTCGCCGCAGGGCACGCGTCGACGCTCACGAGCACACCGCCCGGCGCATCGAGCGCCTCTGAGCCAGCGGGCCACGCAAGCCTCGACTGGGCCGGCGCGCTGCAGTGCAAAGCCGGGCTGGAGGTCGCGTCGTTCGATGCGGGCGTGCTCAAGGTGCAGGATTTCATCGTCGTCGACATCCACCCGCCCGCCGGCGCCAAGGCACAGTTCTCGCGCCTGCAGCTCGTGCGCCCGGTACGGCTTGTGACGGATTCATGGCCCGACGAATGGCCGTCGTAGGCGCTGTGGTGACGCGATCACATTTTGAAACTTGGGCGGAATAAACCTGCATACCTGGACGCAACGCAACACTGTAAACCGGTCTTGAAGTATTCGTACTCGGGTGAAGATGCATGACTGCTTGGTATGTTCTTGGTTCCAACTTGTGCGAGCTCGGAATTGATAAGATCTGTTCAGAATCGCCTCGCTAGCTGCCTAGCGCTTTGGCTTACAAGTCTCGAGGGACGGCCGCGAGGCAAGCTTCATCGCAAGAGTCTGCTGTGACGGACAGTTGCTTATTTCCTTCTTTTCTGTTTTTTCTTTACTTAACCTGTCGATACAATACGCCAATAATATATGGCCGGCCATAGACTGTTCAATCCAATCCAGTACATCAAGTTTCGAACACCCACCCGAATCGCCAACTTTCAAAAGACTAAGTTCCAACATTTCCATCTTTCCAAAAGCGATCAACGACTGAGGCTTCTTCGATTTTCTTTTTATATGGCATTTCGAGTCTAAACTGAGGCGCACTTTGAAGAAGCACGGCAAAAATAACAAGTACCCACAACTGAAACGCGGTGTCTTGAGAGGTAGCCGTTCTTAGCTGATTGTCCAAGCGCATCAACTTTGAATCCCGCCATCAATAAGTTAGTATCCATCACAATTTCCATCACAAGATCAAAATCCCGTCTGAACCGGTGGACAGTGGGTGACCCCAGTCGACGCCACATTTCGCTCAGTATTACCCAGGTCGTTCACGGCTGCTGAATACCCTCAATTTGAAGTGCTCTGCACAGCTCAACTTTCTGAACGCATCCATTGGTGATACACTTCACTTCATCTGCTCCACGACGTATCGGCCTGTACCCACGATTAAAATTAACTGTTTCCCTATCTCGCGTCTGCTTCGTTGCCGGCGGCTCCAAATTAACCTTCCCTATCTCTATATCTTGACAACGGGCTACCTCAGGCTGCTTCTCACACTGGTTATCCACCGCAACTTCCCGTGCCGCAGTTCCCACACTGCAGTCACCGGGTGCCTGATGCTTGCAGGGAGTCTGTGTCTACTTCCGGCGCCGCTTGCACATGCTATGATGCTTCTCAAGGACTAAGAAAGATAAACGTGCAACTGTGCCGCGATAAGTAGTTGCCAGCTTGGCAAAACTGTCCTTGCCTGTAATTTTGGGATTACCCCATGTCCTCATACCACCACTACACCTACGGGACTCAGTTTCAACCCTTGGATGAATGAAGCTTGATTCTGCGCTGATGGATGAAACTTCTAGTGCCCGTGGAATGTTGGGATTCGCGTCTTCCCTCGGGTGTTGTATGGACTGACGATTCATTTTTCCGCAGATACTTCCTGAATTATTTTCATATCCTCGGAGTCTGTACGTGCTTCATGTTCGCCACCCTGGTTGAGCTCATATCCCTTTCCAGCGTTTCTCATTTGGGACCATATAATCACGCTGGGTATATAGTCACGTTGGCGCTGCTACTTATGGGGTACCGAAGGATTCATTGCTTTCATCTTTTCGACGCAGACACCGAATATCGCTTCCTCTGGACGCGCGCAAAATCGACCAGCGCCTATTGGTTCTTTGCGCTCCGCTACGGAGCGCTCATGACGAATATCCCTGTTGTTGTTTTCTCGTTCGTCGCCCTTCCCAATGTGCGTATTATTCTCGTCACAGGTTAGTTTCACCAGAACTCATGAGGTTCAATCTTAGTCGTTCGTCTCCAGTCTGTTTATCATTCTTGCAATCCTCACCATCTGTGCGTCAGATGTACCGAATACACGCTTACGCACCAAGTGTTCATGCTGGTAACCCAAGTCGCGGTTTCCGGTGCGTCGTTCGCTTGCACTGCCTCCCTCTGGCTGAGATATCTCACCTGATATTCGCAGTGGTGATGATCCTCCGGATATACGCGCTATACGGTCGGAGCGCGCGTGTCCTTTGGTGGCTGGTTGGAATTGCGACCGGGTTCACGGGAATAACTCTGGTGCGTGCCTCAATTAACCCACCGCATTCCACAGCCTGAACAGTGGCTACCAAGTGGAGTGTTCATCAGGGACAGCACGGATTCCCCCTCACCATCCTTTCGGGCTGCCACCTAAGCATCCCGAAATCTGCGTGCGCCGTTTTTCCCTCCGCACATTCACAACAATATTCAACCGACGTACAACGTCCGTCGCAGGTCATACTGTGCGTGGTGATTCCAGTTTCCCTGGTTTTCTGTACCGATGTACCATTATCTCAGATCTGGCAGTGTCCTGGGAATGTCTATTCGCCTTCGACTCGATTATTTTCGGGTTGACCATCTTCAATGCCTGGGTGACCCGTCGCCACGTGGGCCCGCACGCAAACATGCCGATCCATAGGTTATTAGTGCGAGACGGTAAGCGGCCGCCCACAATTCATGAATTATTCAACTTCAAGACGGACTCAAAAACGTCTTGCAGGTGCGATGTATTTCGGGTGAGCGACACCACTTGTGGATCAGCCGGTTAATTTTCAATCCTCAGTGCGATGGCCTTGGCCAACCTCGCGAATATCGTTACATTTCTGGTTAGAGATTATATTTTCCCCCTTCTGTCCAAAACGCTTCACGGGTCCCCAACTGCAGATCGGTGGGGTAAGCATTCGAAAGGGTCGACCCAACGTTCATTGACACTTCCTGAATCAGCCTCTCCTGGCGGGCTCTCTCGCCACATTTGCTACCTGGTACGCAATATCGGCAAATTCAACTGGTTGCTAAATTTGTTCACTTTCTGGGCCAGCGTGTCTGTGACGATGATGTCGCGGCTCATGCTCAACCTTCACGAGCGGACGGACTACGGCGTCCTAACTGCACTGCACCTGTCTGGAGTCGAGGAGGAGCTGGTTGCTCATTCGGCCAACGATGAAAACCAAACGGTGGCGTCTCCGACTGAGATCAGAATGATTGTGGATTCCATACCTATGCTTCCGCTCGCACACGAAAGGTCGCGGCATGGGCTACGTAGAGCGAGTGAAAGTTCTGTGTGAAACTTACTTTTGGAGGTAGATATTTCATTGTATTCTTGTACTAATCCATGTTGCTAGACGATCCTCTCACTGGGTTGATCCCAGTGGTGCTATTTTACTCGGCTTCGCGCATAGTATCTTTAAATCTCTCGAATGACACAGCGAACCCACAAGTATGTACGATCTTGTTCGGTCAACCATTGTTGAACTTGCACAAGTTCAATTGGTAAAGTTAGAGTAATTTCTGGATCGCAGCCAAACCTCAGCAAAATTTAGCCCATTCTGTCATTATGTGCAATGCGAAAGTGGCGTCGGGACTCGGCATCGCTTTAGCATTTGCAAATACGATCCAAATACTTACTGTACTATTAAGTTCAATTCGACAAGGGGTGTGACCCGTGACGATTTGAACCAAATGCGACATCCGACAACCGGCCGCCGTGACCGTGACCGTGACCGATGGCCAAAATTCGACATTTCTCGACGCGAAAACTCGAAAAAACAGCATTTCCAGGTGAACCCTTGGTGGTGTCACGGTGGACCAATTCGACAACAGGCCCGGGTGACCCGTGACATTTGCCAAAATTCGACCCCGACAAGGGTCCCTGTGACCCGTGACTGTCGAATTGAACTTAATAGTACAGTATTCTCAAACTTGGTCTGATGCCAGTTGGTTGATAGGTTTTAGCATAAATGAAGAGATATCGGATGTCAAAACTGCGTAGAAAACGAGAAACAGCCTGTAATCCATTGCTTTCTCATAGGGCCTAGGGCTTCGACCCGTCCGTAAAACGGGACGGCCGTCAGAAAAACGGCCGTCAGGGTGTCCAAAACGGGGCTACCCGGCCGTCACCATGAAACTTCAGACTCTCTGACGGCCGGGTCCCGTCCGGTGACGGGTTGACGGCCGTCGTGACGGGTTCTATGGGTTAGCAGTAGTTGAATTTTATTTTGTGTAAATCTTTGAGTGAAAACAAGCTATTAGCTATTATAAAAGGTCTGCAAACATATCATAAGCTTCACTCGCCATCTGAGCGCATAAAATTGACAGCACAACATAAATTCCACACGCCATCAATTATTGAACAATGCCGAGATGTCGGATATAGCAATGAATGCAAGGATCATGGCCAAATAAAAGTGTTTTTGACTGACCGATATGTGCAGATGGTGAATATCTGCAATAAAATGTCAACTCGGATGCCATTGGATGAATTTTGTGGGCACATACACCCAGGACTGCTGGCCGACCCGTCGACCCGTCGACGGCCGGGTACGGGTCCACGTTGACGGGTCGGATCCGTCCCGTACCCGGCCGTTTCGAATTGCGGATTTGAAGCTGGACGGACGGGACCCGTCCCGTCGCGACGGGCCGTCAACCCGTCACAAAGCCGGACGGTTCGAAGCCCTAATAGGGCCCAAAAATACTAATCCCGACATCAGTCGGGATTGATGGCGCAATGGTCACATCTAGTCTCGTTACCAGCCTGCCAGCGGCATATCTTGGTGCTTGCACCTTGCCGCTAGGCAGGCTGGTACAACTCTAGTCTGAATCCGTTGGCGGACCCAAGACCGGACCTCAGATTTTGATGGCCGGCGCGTGACCTCACGTGGTTTCCCAGGATACTTTGGCTTAGCAATCTGACGCGTCGCGTCCATTGTCTTCCTTCCTACGCTCATGTCGCAACCATTCCTCTGGAGCTCGCCCGCGGGATTTGCTCTCGTTCGTCGCATTGTGGATCCCACACCCATTCCCTACATCCCGCATGACTATCAGCTTGAAGGCGTCTGCAAAAGCCTCGATGGTATCAATCTTTTTGCGATTACTCCGACCGGGAGCGGCAAGACGAGTTACTACATCATATACATCACTGTTGTCCTCGCTGTAGTCAACGATCCAAGTCTCTGTCCATCAGCTAACTTCCCTGATAATCCTTTGCTGCTTGTCATTTGTCCGACTATTCCTCTACAAATTGAAATGGTACGTGGTTTCATTCGCTCTCACTCTCTGTCGAGAAGGCCGCCCAACAGGCAGATAACATGGTCGCTATGGGTCTCGATGCTCTCGCTATCAACTCGGAAACACGCTCGCAAGCCCACACTCGCGGCGAAGAAGACTTATGGATTCTCGCGCGATCAAAACCCAACGTCATTCTTACTGGGCCGGAACAGCTCAAGTCGGCCGATTTCGAAAAGGCCCTACGCGACGACGAGTTTTACAATCGTATCTGCGGCACAGGCTTTGACGAGGTTCATCTACTCAACAGCTGGGGAGTCAGTTTTCGAAAGGAGTTCGGACAAATGGGATTTGTGAAGGCACGGATGGATGACCAGCATAATCCATGGATCCTTACGTCGGCTACGGTCCGTGACGGACCCCCATTCGACAGCATCTGCGAGCTCCTCGGTCTGAAGGAGGGCAACCTATCACCTCATTCGACGTTCCTGTGCGCGACCCGATGTCCAGATCATCTTCCGTGATTTGGTTTCTCCAATTTCTGGTGATTCTTTTCCCGAATTCGAATGGGTGCTTGACGAAGACCGACCGACAATCATCTATCCCAAAACAATATCTCTTGGCTCCCGCATATACGCCTACCTTCTTCGGCGTTCCAAAGCAACCAATTCCAACTTGGCCAACCGCATTCGTATGTACAACTCACTGAACTTCGACTCATACAACGCAGAAACTCGTGAACATCTGAAGGCGGCGCCAACCGACGCCAAGTTCTGTCAAATTGTCATTGGAACTGACTCGCTGTCTGTCGGTGTCAGCATGCCTGCTCGTCTCGACGCGGTTTTGGTCGATATCGATGATTCGGACGACGCCCTTCAGAAACTCGGACGTGTTGGAAGGAAACATGTCGCAGGTCAACATGCTCGCGCCTTCATTTACGTTTCTGCAGCTTTCAGGTCCCTATGCAAGAAGGCGATCGAGAAGGAGGAAACTGGAATTTCGAAGCCAGGAGAAATTCTTCCGGACATCAGCATTGCACGTCTCACCGTCGCCACCTGTAAGGTCGCCGAAATCAATAAATTGTACAACAATTCACCGACCGATCCCGCATGCACCTGTCCCCCATGTTCCCAGGCGGTTCCTTCCATCCACAAACCTCCGTGTAATTGCAGTGGCTGCATCCCCGACATCGTTCCAGAATTCGTCCGCCCCACACGTGCCTCAAAAGTCAACCAAGAGATTCCCAAAGCCAAACGGCTGTCTCAACTTCAACGCTCACATGGAACGAAGCGCCTCTTGGATCTACGGCTGGAGATTTGGAGAGCATCCGACCAGTCGAAAGTTTGGATGTTTCCACCGCTGGTGTTCCTCCCAGACGCCGTTATCACCTCCATCCTCGACAATTTTGTCCTTCTCAACACACTGCCCCAGATTTCAAAATTTATCGAGCCACACCGACACCTTACGCCACATGTGAATCGTCTAATGGAAGTACTAAACGAATTGGGTCCTCAGTTCCAAAAGATAGCTGCGGATCGCAAGGCCGAGAATGCGGCGAATCGCAAGGCGAAGAAGGCAGCAGATGCAGAGGCGCTAGCACTTCTGGAACCCACGGAGAATCCTGATGGTTCAGGCGAGGATGTGGCGATGACGGAGGGTCTCCGGTACACTCAATCGCATTTCTCATATCCTGCTCTATTGTTTTTAAACATTGCTATCCAGGGATGTTACCGCAACAGTAACTAATCGTTCAAAGCGCCCCCAACAGTCTTCACGCACTGGAAAGGAGAAAGAAGTGTATGTTGCAGCAAATCTCGTACCAAACCAAACTGATTTCCGGCTTCAGAGCTGAAGATCCTCAGGCGGCAGCCTCTGAATCGCGTTACTCAACACGCAGTTCAACAAGGAAAAGGGGTAGATAGGATGCTGTAGTAAATGTAATCACCCATCGCTTTCTTCATCCTCTGTATTCTCACCCCACCCACTTATTATCCCGCTAAGTATATCCTCATCGTCGTCATCCTCTCCCACATCAATTATCAGCTCACCATCCTGGTAATATATATCACCTGGTGTCATTGGAACAATTGCTTCTGAGTCTGAGTCTTCAGAATCGGACCAATCGGACCCGTTCTCCAGATCAACGGGAGGCTGTTCAGCGTGCGACGCAGTGGGTGTGCCATGAAGGATGTTCCGGATGCGACTGTTGGTAGTGCGCTTGGCCCATTTTTTGAGCGCTCCGTCGGCCAGGTTTTGAATCCCGGATTGGAAGTTATCAACATTCCGTCCATCGTTGAATGTTCTGCCGGGAACCCTCCGGTGCAACTGTGTAGACTGATATTCACGAAGGAGGGTTTTGACTTCGGGACGTTCGTGGGGCTTCTTGTGCCGACCTGATCGTTTTTTGAGGCCCAGGTTCGCGCGGAATTCCTTCTTCAGGTCGTAGATATCCTTGATATTACGGGCCCACGTTTCGCGGACATGCTCTGCACCATACTCCGCGTCTTTGCGCTGAACAATGGGGTCGAGGCATCGGTTCAAAAACTCTTGGTAAATGTCACAGGGCTGACATTTGCCTGCTTCGCCGTCAGGGCTTACAACCATGGAAAGAAGATTGGCGTCTTTGAGCGAGGGACTGGATTCGAGCTCGACATCCACAATCATCTCGAGCATGTAACCCATGTACTTCTTGTGTGAAGATCCCCCAAATGTAAAGACCATCACCTAATAATTGTGAGGATTCGAACATGGTTTCACATCACTAGAAGCATACCTTGAGCGCTTCCCACATTCGCCCGACTGCACCCTGAGCCGCTGCCGCCGCCACCTCCCGCGATATCAAAGCATCGTACATGAATGTCGCTTCGTCGAAGAACACTTGATCCCCAAAAAATGGAGGCTTAGGCTCGTCCTTCTTCGAGGGTTTCCGTGTTGAGGATTTCTCAAATGTACTTCCTACTTTAAGTACTTTGGCCGATTTTCGCTTGCGTTTTGGGGGTGTACGCGTCGTGGATGGCGAGGGTTCTTGCCAGGGTGCACCGAGTGGTGCTCGGGCCGTCGACCATGTAGCTTCGTCGCGTGCATCAATCTGGACCTGATATCGCGATCCAGATGAGACATATGTTTCGAAGAGCAGTTTTGCGCCAGTTTCCAACTCCTCGAATGAGGGCAGTGTTCCCAGTTTCGCACGCTCCTCAAAGTACCCGAATATGTCAGTTGTATTAAAATGGATTCTGTGAAATGATCATCGTTAATTAGATGACAGAAGCAGATGAACCCGGAAAACCTACGCCCAGCAATCTAGCATCCGTACATCATGGACTAGGCTGAGAAGTTGTGCGCTGGGATAGTAATCTACCTTCTTGAGATTGCCCGGAGTTGCTCAACCGATTTTTTTAGCGCTATAGCCCAATGTCGCTGGATTGTCATTCAGTGGGGCACCCCAGTGCGTCTCGAAAATCCGACAAAGGTCTGTCCACATAGTGTGCCAAACCTGCAAAACGGGCCGGAGAAGCTCAAAGCTTTGGAAAGGATCCTTGTGATTTTGGAGGTATCTCTGGAGCGCGAGCATGTTGTGGTAGGATAGACCGTCACCACCACCGAACCAGAGTTCAAAATCGTAATCTCCTTCCACGAGACCCATCTGCTTCAAAAAATCGAGCAGACCATCTCGGAGTTCCGTGATTGACGTCTCGTTCTTCCCGCTCGTGGCCAGAGTATGTATTTCCATCGGCTCTAGAGGAATCTCGAGTTTTCCTACTCGCGTACGGTAGCGGATGTATAAATCCTTCTTGTACGCTGTGGCATGTGGAACGTAATTCGTGAGCGCCTCAATGAACTGGAGGATAGCAACATTTTTTATGTGATCCTGGTCAATTAGCGCAAGCAGGTCATCGACGGTTATATGTGGGCGTCGGCTTGTCAAAATTCGGTTCCGTTTGTCGAGCGGGTCGAGAGCTGCAGCATCAACCGTAAATTCAAAGAAAAAGGCAAAAATGCCAATGATCATGCTGTTCTCGCGTCCAATGCGAAGGTCGCGTTGTCGGAGAAAGTGTTGGACGTTGTCAAAGATGAGCCCTTTTGCTCTCTTTGTGAGTCGACCATCGGCGTGCCGTGTAATCGTTGTATCCCTCCCACGTGTTCGAATTATCACTGCTTTGTTCTGTGAGAATTTTTTGAGAGCTGCCTTGATAGTTTTCACAGAAGGCATGAGGGCAAGGCGCGATCCGTGGGCGATGATCTCCATCGGAACGTTCGAAGACAGGTAGAGAATACCCCGCGCGAGAGGGAGGAGTCGAGCCTGGTCGTTCTTACAAAAGTCGAGAATAGCAAGGCAGTTTGTAACAACCTGCAGTTGTAATTTGTTGAATAATAAACCAACAAGCACATTACGCTGCTTACATTCTCTCGTGGCCGGGATTTTCGAACGACAGTAACACCGTCGCGAGACCGGGGTTTGGGTTCAGCTATGCGGTGCATGAACGCCATGGCGAGGCGTTGACGTTGCGCAAGGGCCGTATTGGATTGCTTGATTGCCGATCCGAGATCATGCAATTCGCGACTTTGTTCCTCGTCGTCACCCACTGTTTCCGCCCAGAGCCGGCGAAGGACCGCCACTGCTGTGTTGGATTCGCTCTCGAGAAAGTCGCAGCAACTCTGCGCAGCAAATCCGGTGAGCGCCTGCCGTACAGGTCGGATCGAGTGATACGGAGTGTCTGTCTCGAAGAGGAGTTGGTCAGAGTATCCGCGCCCATATGGACTCGTGAGCCAAGCATCGAGGATTTCCGATATCGTGTGGGTAGTCCTTCCGGAAAGATATGTCTCAACCAAATTTCCATGACGCTGGGTTCGCGGAATTTTTTCGCCCTCGGAGTCTCTATGCACAAAAAGATGATGCATCATCTCCCCAAGTGTCCAGTTGAACTCCTTCAGTAAGTCGAACAGTTGGTTCAATTTTCCGGAAACACCCAAGACAGCTTTCTGGCGCTTTGGGGTCTGTCCCTGAGGGCTCGGTGTATCGGTTGGCAGTGAGGAACGCTCTTTGCGTTTCGATGCAGGAGTCTCGAAGGTTGGAGTTTCGAACGTTGTGTCCATCATAGCATCTCCGGTCATAAAGTTCTCCGTAGTTGTCACTGGAGAGAATGCTGGTGCTGCATGGGTAGGCGCTTGGACTGGTAAGGAAGCCGAAGATGAGGGAAGTGAGGATGTGGTGTTGGATCTCATGGAAAACATAGAGTTTCCGGAAGGCGGCGGCTGCCCCAAATATAGATCAATCATGGAGGCAGGTCTTGGTCGCAACTGGGTACTCCGAGACGAATTAAAAAAGTCGTCATAAGTGGCAGCAGATTTGGGTGGAGAGGGGGGTCTCAGAGATCGGAAGAACGAGTTGTAGCCCGAGCTGGCATCAGATGCGCTCGGAGTCGAAAATACATCGCGAACTGGCGCAAATATAGAGGTTGTATCGTGGGAAGGAGGAGTTGGGAGGAACGGATTGGAAAGTGAAGGCAGAGAAGATCCACCCCAGCTTTGAGATTCATAGCTCATGGAACCGGAAGCAGGAGGGCGGCAGGGTAACGAAGCGGTCGAGGTCTGGAGTACAGGTACTGTATTGGGCTGGGGAGTGGATCGGAATGACCCGAAAGCACCGGGGATGTTATTATAAGGGTACACGGAGTCATCTTGGTGCATAAAAGCACAATAGATGGACGTAGGAGTGCAAGGGATGGTGGGCGGAAGAGAAAGCAAAAATTTACGTGCCCAAATTACCGTGGGAAACCACGTGAGGTCACGCGCCGGCCATCAAAATCTGAGGTCCGGTCTCGAAGATGCCAGTGGAATCAGACTCCATATCTGGATTTTATCGACTATCTTTAAAATCTTTGTGGAGTCTGGCTACGGGAGACTAGTACAACTCGGGACAAACAATCAGAGCGTCTGCTGAGTTTGAAATATTTTGATCTCACTCACGGTGGTCGCGTTTCGCTTCAGAATTATTAGCTCAAACACCACCATCGGATGAGATACCAAATTTTAACAACTTTGCTGGTTCAGATTTTTTGCTGGACCCTGCCGGCTTGGTGAACAACGCGTTGAAGTTGAAACCGAAATTGATCGCATTTAGTTGATGATGCACCGGTGATGTCATTGTGCGATCGGTGCTGCTATTAATTTCAAACTCAGCAGACGCTCCAATGAAGTGTCCCGAGTTGTACCAGCCTGCCTAGCGGCAAGGTGCAAGCATCAAGATATGCCGCTGGCAGGCTGGTAACGAGACTAGGTCACATCATTTGGTCCGATTTGGACGCTGCCGTAAATCATCAAATTTCCGTTTCCTCCTTCAAGGCTCCTTGGCTTCCACCGCCATGCCACCACACGCGGTTAGTATGGCTCACCAGGCGAACGACCGCTACTGTGGAAATCCTCCGTGCTGCAATGCGAAGTTGACTAGGGCCTCCCTCTTCCGCTGCACATGGGCCGATCGAGCCTGATCGTCTCTGTCTCCCTCGTCAAGGTCTCACCCGCGCCCTCGCTGGCGCGTATTTTGCTTTCGCCCCTCGTTCCGGACAACGTTAACGCAACCCTCCGCTCCACCAGATCCTGGGGGAATGATACATCGCGATCTCTAGCAGAGGAATTAATGCGATGCATCCAGAGCTCTAATCAGAGCATCTCACGATACATCGCCTTAGAGGTCCTGCCCTTCCCAAAGCTCCAGCGTGGATCCTGCTGATGGCGACGAGCTCGATGCCTTCGTCGTCGTGATCGTAGCATCCGAATTGGGACGTGACCATCAAGCTCCTCTTAACGTCGTCGGCGGCGATGAGCACAAAATGTTCCTCTAAAATCGCGAAAATAATATCGATTGCAGGTAGCCTATCTAGCATACAGGACACAGTAAGATATAAAGCATATCTGCGCTGGAAACAACACGAAAGCATGGTTGGTCTGCCACGCAGCCCAATTCGCTGCTCGCATGGGAGGGCCATACATGAGCACACGACGGCGAGACTTCACTGACGGGTACCCCACAAGCAGGCAAATCAGAAGTGGGGCCGCCCAGCTCTATAGCAGCAGGCCAGCGAGAGAAAACACATGCGGGGCCCGGTGTTCTCTGCGACAGGCAATACGCCCCGAGGCGGGCCAGATCCTTGATTAATACAGGAAGTCCTCCGTTCGGTATCGTGGTGCAGCCGTCCGCCGGCGGAGCCGACCCATGCAGCGGCATTTTCGCAGCTTCGGGCACCGACGACGAACCGCAATACAAGCGCTCTTGCCGCTTGCCAAATGTTCGAGCGTGGGGATGCAGAATGCAGCTTGCAAAGGGGCCCGTATGGGACCAGCCGCGCGCAGCACAGATGTGCGACACGCACGACACGGACATTCTCAGAAGAGAACCTCAAACTTGGAAGTAATAGCAGAGGGTATAGGGGTGGAGAAAAGGACCACATGTAGGTAGGTATTAATATAGTCAGGATTGTGAGGTAGTGCGACGGAATACGATGGCGCACCCATCGGAATATCTCGACGCGATCTCCCGCTCCTCGTTTGAGGATCTTCTACTGCGCCTGTGATCCAGTGGTGGGGTTTGACATAGCAGAGTATCTGCCTGTAATCCACCAGCTGCTGGTTGAGAGGTGGAGATAGGTTTGGGAGAACGTCCCGAGAAATGGATCTGTATGTCAGCGTACTCAGAGGCTAGATCCAGGGTTCGGGTAGCACCGGTAGGCCTCATGTCGGTCCTCAGAGCATGCTTGAACGCGAGCTTGCTGTCGCCTGCACAAACGGGAGTTGCAGAGTAAAGCCGGATGTGTTTTCACATCGAGTCGTTGTGGTGGGAAAGGAAGAAAGACGTTCAGTCAATACATATGACGTGAGCATAAATAACCGTAAACCTTGATCAGCCTATGAAAGTTCTTTTTCCGCCAGCGCTCTGGGGCAGTTGAAACGCAATTCGAGTCGACACAGATTGTCGTATACACTAGCCGACTTGATTGGGATGTAAAAAACACGAAAATGCCAGTACTAAAATATCAGCCGATCGAAGAACAGCCGCGATTCAAACATGGGAAATTTTACAGACGGGTTTTGGGGTGCTGGAAGGGCTCAGATCATCGAGCCGCTCCAGAATTTAAGCATGTTTCATTAGTTTGATGTTACAGTAGAAATATTGGCTCAAAATTGTTTATTTCCACGAAAGTCGCGTCGGTGCAACTCTCTGAGACGCGTAAAACGACAGCTGAGTCGATAGAACATCGTAGAATCCAATGGCGAATCAATTGGTGGAAAGAAACACGTAGAAATCGAAAGTTGAAAAATCAGCCTACCAAAGAACAGGTTCTCGTGAATCGAAATCGTTTTCATAAGAGTGGTTAAACATGAGAAAAGAACTCAGGGAGTCGAACCGTTTCAGAAAATATAAAGGTTTGGGCCTCAGAAGCTTGTTCTTGAAAAAGTGTTCAAAAGGTGCATGTTCACAAGCAAATATTCAATGTAGTAACAGGCCTTCTTCCAGCCGTCCATTTGTTCGGAACGAAAATTTTGCTCCCAAGTCTTATAGAAACTTTGAAATAGTATATAATTGCATTCTGCAATGTCTTGCATGGCTTGAAGAGCATGAAAAGCTCGCAAGTGTTGGACTTCGCGTTAAAGCAGTGATTGGGTGGAAGAACGGTAGCCCGATTCCAACGATTTCACGAGCTCAAGGGGTGGAAGTCACGATTTAATTAGTTTTGGTAAATGTATACCACGCGACAAAAATACAGAAAATGTGTTCGCATTAGTTGGTAGACAACGGGGCTACTCCTGGCGGGTTGAGAAGGCCGGGTATGACAAACTGTTATTGTGGTTGCGCCAGAGCACCTGGATGACTCAAATTTGGTTACTACGTGGAGAGAGGGGTGCATCTGAAGGTTCTAACTTGCATCATTGCTGAATGGCCAGCGGGAGACGGGAAGAGCGGGAAAATGTACACGTGACAATCGGCCCTGCAGCCACAAATGAAACGACCAATTGATCCTGAGGATTGTCAGCGCGCCGAAACTTCGGTGTTAGGCAGGCGGTGGATTCAACTGACCTAGTGCGACGAAATTGGCAGGGCTGCGAGGCCTGGGAGGCCGCGCACAACGGATGGAGCAAGGATGTCGGCAGCAGCGATAGCAGCCATACCAGATCAGGAAAATGTACACAGCATAGCCAGAGCGATTATATTGCTAATGAATCGCTTTCCAGGTTGAGGCAATCCATTAGAGACGGTTGGAAGGCATGTGGGAGCGGAGATCAAAAATCACGAAATCAATCGTTGAAGGCGCGCGGGCTTAGTAGCAGAGGAGGGAACATCAGAATACAAATTTGGCGTCTCACGAGTTCGCATGCAAAGTACTTCAGACAACTTGCGGTCTGCCTGGAGGTGTGTGGCGGTGGGGGACAGGAACACAAAAACAGGTGCAGCTCAGGCATGGGAAGAGCAGGAGTCTTGAGACCTATAGATGCTGGTATGTCATCGGTATCCTGGCGAGAACGCATCACGGTTGCAAGCCAGTGGACGGGGCAGCCGGTAGGGAAGTGAAATGCAATCAGCAGGTGGTAATGCAAAAAAGCGAGTGTAGTCAGGGCGGGATCCAGCAAGGGTACTTGTAGTCCGGGATTTGATTTAGTGTATACCGAGGTTGGTACCTCAACCAGCCACCAAAGCAAACGGAGAGGCCAGAGCACCAGGAGCGCCGGTGTAGCCAGAAATCCCATTGGCTGTGGGGCCCGTGAAAGATACCCCGGAGGCGCAAAAACCCATTACAGGGACAAAAGAGTGCATCTATCGTCGCGTTGCAGTGGTTAGAAGCCACCAGAAGCCGTAGTGAGCGAGGTGGACGCAGGAGGTGGAGGCAAAAAGAAGAAGTGATCGCATCATAATACAGACAAACAACCCGCGCCCGCACAAATTCGCACTTTTGACATGCTCATTCATTCTCATCCAGGCACCCAGTTGTCCACTTTTCGCCCTTGGATTTCCTTAAAGGGTAATGCTGTTTTGGGGCCGGCATCACCGTTTCCCGGGCTCGTCGCCGCCTTTTTATTTAGGTCGGTCACAATGGTCGTTGTCACAGAGATACCAGTGAGTGGCAAGAGGCGAAATAAGTATATTCAACGTGTACGGTAATGATTCCCTGATGTTGGAGGTAAATAATCATTCTGCCGGTAGTAAGAAGTCGGCCGGGGAACATCCGGTGGGAACATGAGATTGTATAAAGTGAGTGACTCCATGAGGAGGGTTTCGGGGGATTTTTCCCCAGAGATGGAAGTCGGTACAGGTGAGGTGGCCAGGCTCGGTGTCGCAGGAAGATCAATAGTCGGTGATTCATCAAATAGGATGGCGGGCGCCGCATCAAAGACTTGTGCATCCGATTTCGGCGCTTCCGTTCTTGCCTTCTTGCTCGTACGTGCGTCAGCATGCGCGAGTTTACCGCTTGCCTCACCACCACAGTACGGGTCAGTGTGCTTCCGTTTCTTGGCACCTTTCCTCTTGACGCCCATCACCTCGGCTGTCTCCGTTTGAATATAAATGAGGGGGAGGAAGTGTCCCGGGGAACGGCATCGGAGAAATTTGGAGGCTCTGTCGGTGCCGAAATGGGAGGTACATAGGCACGGAATGCATCCAATGCTGCTCTCGGCCGGCGGGTGGCAGTTGATGCGGGTGGATTCGGTGGAGGCTCTGACGGGCCGGTATAGGCATGGAAAATAAATTTAGACATCGGCCAAGGCTTCTGGGCAGCAAAGACGCGTGAATTACGGCGTTATAGCGCGTAGAACGCGAGCAACGCGTCGAGGAAGGTGCAGTGGTGGCAGGCAGATCGTTTGGTGGTCTCGGAAAGAAGCAGGAAGCAAGCCAAGTTTCCCCCCATATTCTGCCACCCATAAATCCCATTGTTCGACCCAAACGAGACGTGTGACAACAGCAAGGAATAAAATACCAACTAATTTCTCGGAGTACGGAGGGCTGCCGAAGGTTGCCGAGAGTGCCTTCCGAATAAGGCAATGCTTAGTCACGAATCCAAGGGCGAAACGACAAAGACTCAGGCACCCAGGCGCTCTATAACGTGAGGTAGGCCTTGATTAACATGCAACATACATACAGCAACAACTACAGCCTGGGGGATGCACGGGAAAAACCTACCCAAATTGGCAGAGCGCCCCCGGCACAGCCACCCCACAGCGCCCCCGCCCTGCAAATGGCGGGGCGACGCCGCCTTAGATTAGCAACGGTGCGTGATCTCGGCGAGACTAATAAGGGACAACCTCTGAGGCGATGTATCGCGAAATCCTCTTATCAGAGTCCCTGATGCATCGGGTTATTTCCTCTGATTAGAGTCCCGCGATGTATCAAAACCCCAGATACGCCTGTCCGCTCTCAAAGCGGCCCGATTATGTGTACCTGTGTTGGAGCACCGCTGCTGCCTGGACCCAGGTGCGTGTCCCCCACTGTGCTCGTTTCTCCACTCATTTTCCTACTACAGGCATGCATTGACGCCACCCGGCGGTAACACTCAACGGCTTTGCTTCTCCCGTTGCATCCCGGACATTTTTCGTCTCCGCAAGATCTCCACACTTCGACGACTGCCTCACGTCCCGCGGCACCAACACTCCCTCCTCCACGCTTACTGTAATCAAATCTAGTCTAAGTACACACGAGGAAACAGGTGCGCAGCCGCTCTATTCTCATCTTACTCGACTTGAAGCAGTGCCACCGCTCCGCTCCCTTGAACGCAATGCCTGCTTCACTGGGAACGTGTCCCCGGTCGAATCGAGTCGCTGCCGTCGTCCCCAACGCTCAAATCCGCCGCCGCAACATCCACCGCGCCCAAGTTGTCCTCCACATCCACACCCGCGCTTCAAGCTTCAAGACCCGAGTCGCGGTCTGCAGCATCTCGTCCGCAGCGCCGAGCGAATCGAGCTCACAACCGAGTCCACCCCCGCGCCACCGCTCCCGCAGACTCCGCATGCCGCGCATCCAGCGCCGCGTGTACTTCCAGGTGCTTCCCCAGTCCGGTCAAGTCGAGCAGTGGCATCCAGCACGCCACGCCGCTGTGGTGTCACGTCGCATGAGGAGCCCGTGCCCATCCCAAGCCGAGCCGAGTGGCGTTGGGCTCGATTCCTGGTGAGCTGGGGACTGGACATGCGTCGAGCGGCGCCACTCGGCGCGCGCTGCTACGTCGTTCGGTCTGTCGGAGTCGCGCGATACAGACCCGTGTCGAATGACTCGCTGCCGCCGTGGCGGACTCGGACCGCTCGCAGCGTTTGCTCGGCGTGTTGTGCGTGCTGCCTGCTGCGCTCTACGTCGCTGCGACTCGAATCGAATCGAGGCGCATTCAAGAGGGCGAATCGACGGGAGGTGCTTCGGGGCGACTCGAATTGAGGCGAGGCGCAGCGGGCGGACTGAATTCGGGGAGATGCGTTGAGTACTTGAGCCTGTGGTTCTGTGCACCGCAAGTAGGTCAGCAGGGATTAAAATGGAGGAGTGGATTAATGCGGACGTTTGAACTCACCTCGGCTGGAACGTTGGAACGCTGGAACGTGAATTGAAGGAGATTGCAGTGATTAGCGAGTGAGTCGAATGGGATGGGGTGTTTGTGGCGAATTCGGAGTCGGAGTATTGATGCCGACTGCGATGGGAAAAGGCTGCGAATGGCCACGGACGCGGAGCGAGAGCGCGAACGGAGCTTGTGGTGCGACTTAACTTGACCTGATCCGTCCTTGATTGGCCAGAGGCCGATGGATGGGAAAAGATCATAAAAGACCTGATCAACAGGGCCGAAATATAAAGCGCCTGTTCGCAGAGAGCGCTGGGAGTTTTCAAGTTGAATATTTGATGTGTGCATAGTATCTTCTGGACCATGTGCAATTGGCTCACCACGCTTTCCTACAGATGATTTATCGTGCAATTTCCTACCGCCTTCTGAGGACGAAAAATATTATCATCGTTCAGTCTGTGTATTATTATTATTACAAATCCCTGAGCCATTATCTACTTCCACTTCGTCCAAGTTTCCAAGGCTCATCACCAGCCTTTACTCCGCATTCGTAGCCTGGATGAGATCCACTGCGGCCTGCGACCTCGGACGAATGCAACATTTGAAGGGCAACGGGGAGCTGTGAAGGCAGGTAATATCAACAACCCTGCGAGCTGAGCTGTACAGCGCCACATACTTGATGAACCCAGAGTCAAATTCGTACGACGGCTCGATTTCGCGCCCGTGTTCGTCGCGCGCCTTCGTGATTTCGAATGTCGCGAGCATCGACGCTACCACGATCCAGAGCGAGGAGAGCGCCATGTGGCGGCCAGGACAGAGTCTGAAGTATTGAATTCGTCTTGAAAAGAAATTGTCGGATGAGAGAAGAGACGTACCGGCGTCCGAAACCGAAAGCAGTCTCGGGAAATGGGCCGTCGGGGTTGAGCTTCCCGTCGAGCAGGAAGCGTTCCGGCTTGAATGCATATGGATCGGGGTATACTGCCTGGAGAAGGGTCATTAGACGGAGTCAAAACTTGAGAGATGCTCCGGGACCTCGTCGTGTAGGATCGCCCTAGCAAGAAAACATCAGGAGAGCGTGGAAGATATAGAGTATAAATCACCAACCATGTATTTCCAATCACAAGCGAGTTGGCCGGGATCCGGTATCCCTTATACTCGTCCTCAACGGCCAAGAAATGTGGAATAGCTGATGTTCAGGCTCAGCTCACTCACCTGCTTCAAAATCTGAAAATGAAGCAGGACGTACCAATCGGCCCCACATTCTTCCAGCGCAGGATCTCCTGCACGAGCGCCGCGACGTACGGCATCACCGCCTCGTCCGTGTGCGTGGGCAGAGAGCGCCCGCCGGTGACCGCATCGACCTCCGCCTGCGCCTTGCGTTGGGCGTCGGGGTTCGCAATCATCCCGAGGACAAATGTACCGAGCGCAGAGACGCTGGTGTCTGCGCCGCCAACGTACATCGTCCCCGCGGTCGCCTTCACCGTGCTTTCCGTGTAATAATTCGTCGTATCGGCCGAGTCCTTCAGCGCGTGGAGGCTGTCCGCGGTGAACGATGGCGGAGCGGTTCCCAGATCCTGCGAGTGGGGCAATCAATCGGTCAGGTAGTCGGTGGATGTAAACGCGATGGTGGTAACGCACAATCTGCCGCTTCGTCTCCGCAAACGGTACGTCCTGCATCGCCTTTGCAAGCTTGCTCCACCCCTTCGCCTTCCTCTTGAACCCCGCGCCTGGCAACCATGCCGGCACGTATTTCAACAGTGGGAGCGAATCCTGAACCATGGGAAGATCAGTCACTCGATCATTCATTGTATAAACGCGGATTTTTGTCGTGCATCTGAAGAACAATTCGCGACTCACGACGAGGTACTTCCCGGGGACGCCGGCATTGGAGAGCGTATGCACCGCCTCGAACGCGAGCGCGACGTACGGATCGTCGGTGGGGAGGACGTCGATGCCATATGCGACTGACATGATTATCTCGCTCGCCCATCTGGATAACAGGACAGAGAATTCATTAGTTTGCGAGTGAGGATTATGTATGCGGTGGATCGGAAGAAGATAATGCTTACTGCCGGAAGTGGCCCATGAAGTCGTCGGGCGTCTGTATGAGGCGCTGGAGAAGAGAATGTGTCGCGGTCAGTTGCTTCGGCCGGTACTTCAAAGAGGCTTTGGGCGTGAAGCCTTGGTTGAATAGCCGGCGGTGCGCGCGCCTGCGGATATACATTATCTCAGGACGGGATCTGGTCGGTCGCATTAATGCATACGCACCATTCGTCACCTGCGCAAATATTATATTTAGCCCTCGATTGTTTCCCGGTGGATAATATCGGGCGCACCATATTTCATCATCGCTAGAATGAAAATACCGTACATTAGGAGGGGGTGATGAAAAAGAAACACGCACGCCGGACACCCCGACGTTGAAATCCCAGCCCATCAGCTCCGTTATCATTGGAAGCCGTGCTCTGGAATGGCACTGTGTAAGGACAACCGAGCTCCACCGGGAATGAGGGTGGACTCACCTGTCGGAGTACATCGCCGAGCGTTTTTCGAGCAGAGCCTGGGTCGCCTCCACCGACGACAGCACCACCAGGGAGGTCCCGGCAAGGTTCAGGTGCAGGATGTCGGTGTCTTTGGCCGGCGGTGAGAGGACGGATAAGTTGAGATAACAAATAAGCAAAACGCAGCAACACGCACCGTATTCTTTGCTCCAAGCCATGTACGTCTCCCATGGATGAGCAGCGGGGATGTCGAACACGTTGCCTATGAGAGGTAGCTTGCGCGGGCCCGGTGGGAGAGGGAGGCTGGAACGGGGCTTGCTGAGCCAGTGGATGGCATACATTGAGATTCCGATCCCGAGGATCCATGTTGTGCTACTGATGGGGAGGTCGACTGAAATCATCACTTTGTGGTTCAGCTGGCTTGCGATATGCATCCTTTATAGAACAGGAGAGCGTTATTTCCGCGGCCATGCGCGTCGAAGCTGATAATCTCCTTGGAAAGACTAGCTCCGACATGTCCCGGGAAAACGATGGGCCTCCCACGGCGCACAGAATGGCCGCCCGATTCGTCTTCGTGCGGCCGTTTTTCGGGCAACGTTGTGTTCCGTCCTGTGCCTTCAGCCGGCCTCGGAGAAAAGATTGCGCGTATCTTGTCAAGACGCTGCGACAATTCGTCGTAGTTGTTCGGGTGCGGTCATTTACGGATGGGTAGCGTTATCGTTGTGTTCAGTCTCCAAGAAACGGTTGAGCGGATCTTGGCAAGCTTAAGACGCCGCGACTAGTCCTTGTATTTGTGCAGGGAGTACCAAAGATTCATGAATTCATGCCCTGACAAGTCTTATCCCAACAGATGTTAGTCCAAGGTTGGCATTCGGAACCCCGACTGGATCGGGGAGGCTAACCTGCAGGGGGAAAATCTCCACACGGCGCAATAATTGAATTCGACCCTTCAAAGTTGATCAGTCGTCTTCACCAAAGGATCAAGTCGACATGTACAGATCATGTCCAGCAGGGTGCCAAGTGGGATCCTAGATAGCGCTCAGAAAAGGGCTTAATGGCGCTCAGTCTTTGCTCAGTCTCTGTTATCCGGCATACCGGAAGTCATGCGAGAAACTAAGCCAGAACAAACTGAACGATCCGAGGACTAGATGTTCGTCAGTGTTGGCGTATGGGCAGTGCCGCAGTTGCGGCCACCCTGGAGATTTCGAGGATGACGGACGGAAGAGAAACGGAACGGAACGGGAACACGACGCACGTGGTTTGGATGATGTTTTGATGCGATCGATGATATTGATGTCGCATCATTGATGCGTCGATCCGCCGGCTAGGCGCATCACTAACGCGATTCTGATGGCTTACCCTTCCACCCAGACCACCATGTACTCAGAAAAACGTTACTAAAGTAGGCTTTCCATCCCTGTCCAGCGACTCAGAAAAAGTGTGCGCTGTATTTCTCGCGACTTTAGCAGGAGTCACTTTCTCCGTGCCACGGGTCCGACTTGGGTCCGACGGCGAGTCATAAGTTTGAAGGAAGCTTATTTGTGATTTCTTTCCGCTTTTAGCTTTTCAGCTTCACCTCCCTCCGATTCAAGGAACTCTTCTGTTGAGCGACTCCATCGGACGCGCGGTAAACTTATAATATCCCTCTGTGCCTGAACGCTGCGCACATTTCCCCACAGCTGTTCAAACTGCTATTCGCCGCATTGAAAAGTAACCCATCAAGCATTTGCCGAACCGCTCATAGCGCTTTGTGGACCCGCATCTCACGCAGCTTTGTTCTGGGGCAGATGACTCACCTGCGGATCGGCTGCGCAAGGACCTCTAAATAAAGGCTATTCATTGTCGCTCGTGTCTCACTACTCAACACCTACCGCCACTCGACGACAATGTCTCTCTGCGTCCCTGGTCTTCCGCCTTATACTCCTTCTGCTGCGGTGCCTTCATATTCACCCCAGCCAGGCAACGATGAGCAACTCATCCAACAAACGCCTCGTGCAAAATCCCGCCCCGTCACCGGGAACTACATTAAAAAATCGGACCGCGACACCGTGATACTCACGGACCAGGACGCTAGCGCGGAGCTCCCGACATACGGTCGCAACGCACACATCCACGGATTTGTTAGTTTAGAGGATCGGGAATTGGTCTCTGAGGTGGCATTAAAAGTACGCCACCAGATATTAGCGATTACTACTGCTGCGATTGTATAATCTGACGCATCTAATTTAACAGGTAAAGGGAAAGATCGAAATGTCTGTTTCCGAGCGCGGGACGGTCACGAAAACGATTGTGGACGACAACTACACTCTGTGGCCGTGTCAAAATTCTTTCAGCTCCGTGTGCCCTATCAGTATCCCCTTCTCAACCATCCTCCGCCCGAAATTCGTTGAGGGCGACGCGGACCACCCGCTCCCTCCATCGTACAACGTCTCCTACATAACGTCCGGCCTCCGGCGGCCTGCATGTGAAGGTCAACTACACGCTCTCCGTCACTGTTACCCGGGTACGCAGCCGCAAGCTGAGCTTCATGAGCTCTAAAAACATGTACGTGCCCGCTGTCGCCTTCAATTGAATAACACCCTCACATATACTATAGCATTGCCGTGCGCTTTAACTACGCTCCCCGCACGCGTCCTTCGCGTCCCATCCAGCCGCCCACCTCCGACTTTCTCGCCGACATCAAGACCATGCCGGAGGAGTGGCGGCAGGTTTCCGCACGAGGCTCTTCCCGCCCAAAATCGAGTCTCGGCGCGCTGGATATCCACGTACGCTTCCGCGATATTTCCACCAACTCATCGCTAACCGCATCCCTTTCTCGCAGCTCTTCATCCCCGCCGCCGAGGTGTTCGCGCTTTCCGACACCATCCCCTTTTCCGTCCAGCTCACGGGCCCCGTCGACTCCCTGCGCGAATTCCTCCCCGATTCCGCCGCAACGACTTCAAGACCCGCAAAAATTGGGATCACCGTGACGCTCATGCGCAACCTCGTGCTCGACATCCACGGCTGCCCGGAACCGTGCTGGATCGCCGCCGGGCACGCGACGCTCGCGAGCACACCGCCCGGCGCATCGAGCGCCGCAGAGCCGGCCGATTGCGCGAGCCTCGACTGGACGGGCGAGCTGCGGTGCAAGGCCGGGCTCGAGGTCGCGTCGTTCGACGCCGGTCTACTCAAGGTTCAGGACTTCATCGTGGTTGATATCCACCCGACCGCTGGCGCCAAGGCGCAGTTTTCGCGTCTGCAGCTCAGACATCCGGTGCGCATCGTAACGGATTCATGGCCAGATGAGTGGCCGTAGAGGTCAGCCCGAGTCAACCAACAACAAAATTTGGCCTAACACAGCTGCATAACTCGACGCAGCGCACCTGCATACACTGTCAACCGGTCGAAGTATTTGAGCTGGGGTGAAGCTGCAATGCTTGTCATGTTCTCGGTAGACTTTCACCAAGTCGCGCATTGATCTATTTTCCTCAGGATTGCCTCGCTGGTCTCTCGGCGATTTGAACTTAAATCAGTCTCGGTTTAAGGCAACTTGAGGCAACATTTATCGTCATAGTCTTGAACGACGTAGATATTTCCTTTCTCAGTTGAATTTGACGTCTCGATATCATACGATACGCCAATGCATAGCCAACAAATGGTCGTTCCGATCCTGCGCAAGATGCAAGCAGCCGTCTGTAACCGCAGACTTTCAAGAGCTGTTCAAGAGTTCACGGGACTTCAACAAGACTTCAAGCTTCAAATTTCAAACAAGGCAATCAATTGAACATGGCCGTAATTTGAAGATGTACAACAGCTGTGAAAACAATAAGACTCTTCCACTCTGTGACTTTCAACTTTCTCAGTCTAGCGCATCAAACAATTCATTACCAATATTAATGGGCGCATCACATCATGGCACTGCCACTGATGCCACACCTTGCTCTCGACTTTGTCCTGACCCCATCTTCGGATCGCTTGCTACGGCTCTCGGCCCCTCCGATGCATGGACTACTATCTGTTACTCGACCGCTACCTGTACCTCTCTCATAGCTGAGGTGGTTGCCGGTCTATCATTGCCTGAGGAGTCTGACGAAACGAATGGACCGGATATCGGCAAGATGTGGCCGCTTTCTTTCTTTCTTGGGCGTTTGAGGACCAATCACGACTATCTGAACATCGGAGCTTTGATGGATCTTTGCTTCATCCTACAGCTCTGTTTGTGTGGCGCTGTGACACAAGACGTAGCTTTCTTCGCCGGCTGAGTCTGAGAACCCCCGTTACGGACCGGACGGGAGCAAGGGCTTCCTGCTAAGTAAGTAAGGGACATCCCTCCTCCGGACTAGGACTGACTCACATTTGTTAATAGTACGGCCGGTGACAAAGACCCGGTCACCCACGAAAGCAAAGCTGTTGCTACAACCATGCTCCTGCATTGGGGCGGGGGTATGACTAACCACGGCCATACGAGGCGGGCGTATACCGTTTATCTGAGGAGGATACAGACGACTTGTGAGCCTTGCATTGCCTAAGTGGTCTTTCTGATTATGAGTGACAGATCCAAACGACGTTCTGCTCTGGCTCAACAGCCTCGAAATCGACGTCTTGAACTCCAAGATTTCTTTGGTCTTTATCTTATAATTCTGATTCTCTTTCAAGCTGACATTCGTCCTCTTGTGCACCGAATTAAATCTATCCTCTCGCGTGCTGGATTCGAGCTGTGCCATGGATTGCACACCGATTTGCACATCGGGGGCCATTAATTTGCAATATTTAACATTAACAGCCATTTGTCCCACATTGTCAGACACAGTCTGGATGGCGATGAACTTAAAGACAAGCTGTTTGTTGCAATGGGGCTGCTATCTAAGGTATTTCCGTTGTGAACACTTCATTGACAGCTGGGATCTAATATTGATTGCGGAATGGGAAGCCCCACTGTGTGGATGCAGGGTTCCTGCCATCCAATGCGGCTTTCCTCCCTGCGAGTCCTTTCATTCCGCACTTTTCTTTTCTTTTCAAAGACAATTTATTCCGCGACATTCGGCGACTCGCATCGACGGGCTCTGTCAACCTTAGATGACTGACTCCCTCGCCTGGGGCCAATCACCCCCTCCTCTTGCCAAATTTGGAATCGCCATCCCTGGAAGGCTCAGTCAATAGCGCAGACTCTCAGGATACTTCACTATTCTTGATACTCTGAATCGTTGCCCCAAGAACTCCCATCGTTCCGCCGCATCTCTCGGATTACCCTTACCCACCGATTCTATACAGTTGCTCCTGGGGCTACTCGCGTTGTCCTCTGCAACCGCCCCATCCATCATTTTGGAAGTGTAAAGTGAGACGTCTCGGATTGCAACCCGCACACTCTGGACGTGTTCCCGTTCGGGCGGTGGCGGGCGGCGGACCTGCTGACCGTACAGGGCTGCCCGACGGCGCTAGGGGAACGCCCTCCTGGACCCTCAAGCTTCTGCATCCGCTCATTTGGGTAAACGAGTACAAGTCTCCTCGGGGTTCTCCCCGAATCTTCTAAACATCCCTCATATCAGCGGCGCGCACCCTGACCCTGCGTAAGTAGTGCATGTTCAGCAGGCAGGAGTCGTGGGTTGCGTTCTCCGATGCCAACCGTCCCTACGTACACACGTCATTGTGGGTGCCTCGATTGCGCAAGCGTTCTGGGCTCTGCAGGACAGGCCAACCTCGTCGGTGGACTCGTAGTTGGAATGATGACGAGCCCACGGTTCAGTGTCGAAACAGATCGTGGTTGATGGATTTGATTGCTCCGCGGGGCGGTGGGGGGATATGAGTCGCGATCCGCCGGCGCGCGTAGACGGAGATACACGATTTCGAGAACTCGTGATCGCGTACTTGAAAGCGAGAGCGTGTACCGCCGGCTGAATCTGTTCGGCATGAAGCGGTGCTTCAATCTTACAGCTTCCGAGGTGAGATTGATCGGAAAGCTGGTGCAAAGGTGGTTCGTCGTGTCGAGCGGGGCGCTCTCTGCCATCTATTCTGGCGAGATCAATATAATACCTTTAATTCTAAACATTTTGTGTGACCGCACTGACCGTACTGAACGACGCGAAGATATAGCGGGTGCAGCTGTCGCACACAATATTGTTTGACTGTTGGATGATGAAATATTGGATGCAGTAACTCGAGAAGCAGTAAGGTGTTTCAGGAACTTCGATTGTTTACGCTCATTCCCGCCCAATCAGACATTTTAGGCCAGCGGGGAAAGACAAGATGCGAAAATTTGAATTTACAACCTGTTATTAGCAGCTAATCAGTCAGAGCGCGACATTTCGTGGGCCCTGCCACAAACTAGGTTAAAAATGGCCCATGTGTACGTGGTTAACGCTGACTTCGAATTCGTCTCGACAGAGCGGGGATCTTCTCCAAACTATTATTGTCTTAGCATGTTTCCAAACTCCCTCTCCGTTCCCACTTGCATCAGATACCAGAATGCAACGGCGACCATATCTCTCCTCGATCACGGACCGGAAACTCGCCTGTTCTCAAGGCTATCATCGTCATGTCTTCTCTGATATGGTCACTTCGTCAACGGATATGTTTTGTCGCCTATTGATTTCCTGCGCAAGTACTGACTTCAACTTCACTCGGATTTACCTTTTGTCTGGCATTAAAATAAAATAAAGTCTCAACCCATGACGAGATGCAGTGTGGTCGATGGGTATAGCAATATTTTTAGTTGGAGTTCAAAGGCCGTCTTATCCAAACCTGGGATAGACTGTCCCGTTTTGGACTCCAAAACGCCCGCCACCCCCGACTATCCCGAGAAAGGGTGTGCTTCCATTCCCCCAGCGCGATCCACATAAAAAGCAAACATTCAGCGCCCCGAGTACCCGCCGACTCATGGTGGTGACAAATCTGTTCGCACTGGAGTTCACCGCACTTTGTACGGCCGTGCAGGAGATAAATTATTCCAGCACTCGAGATTCAGCCGTTCAACTTCCGTTGATTTCAAGGCCGTTCCGACCGAGTCTTGTTCATGATGACTCGCTGTCACGGCTAATTTTCTGGCAGGGTCTCCACAGAGATACCTAGTCACCGCCGTCTATAAAGTGAGGATCACTGGAGATGCGATGGGTGAGAAGTAAATCGAAGCAGGATGCATCTATCCGCGCCCGACGGTTTCTGGTTAAACTTGTATGTACTCGTTTCTGGTCTCGCTAACTGCACATGCAGGGTAAGCTACCCGTCGCACGTTGTCTCGCGTAGCTCATTCAACATCTTCGTTGTCCTGCAGTATTCTATTGTCGGGTGCAATTTTGCGGCTTTACCACTCTGGGATCAAGAGCGGTACAAGGCGTGTACAAGGAGTGGACTTGGTTGACGGGGTTGTGTTCGGTATCAATATCGATTCCAACTGGGGAAAAAATACAAGGCAGGAATTACAATAGGGGTATACACGAGGTGACAACGACGGAACAAAAAGTGCAGACAACATTGAACAATTACTCGGTCTTAGGCAGCGTAGGGGGAGTGACTGGGGTAATCTTAGGCTCCTCTAGGCCGAGAAATTTCTTTGAGTTGAGGCGGTTACGTGTATGCTGGCCTCGACGGGATTCGGTTGGGTATTCGCACTTCCTCTTGCGGCGCGCGCATTGGCTGTATTAATATGTCAATATTGTTTCTCGAAATGTATAGAGCATACGCACTTGCAGGTCTGGTCTGGGTCGTCCTCGGGAGGTCGCGAGCATCCAATTTTGCGCTCGCGACAGAATAGGCACGCCATTAGCTGTTTCTTGGGGCCAACCTTCTTCACTTGGTTGATTTTGAACATCTGCGGCCAGCGGCGAAGATCGTCGGGAACAGGATATTGACCGAGGCTGTTTAGGAGATGGGAAGCCTCCGGGGAAGGCGGTCGGGATGACGGGTAACGACTGCTCTGGGAGATGAATGGCAAGGCGGGCGGATATCCCCAGCTATTGGCAGAGTGCGAATGCGAGTCGTGGTACGCTGCCGGTCTAGGAAGTATCAGACTATCCTGGTATCTGGTGTCGACATGATTGTGGTGACCATGCGGCCCGGGGTAGTGCAGAGGTGGAGCGTTCCGTCCGTACCCGGAGTGGGGACGGGGAGTATTTATTGCATCGGGAAGCTGCATACTCGAATGAGTATCTGGCATATGGAGGCGGGAATAATTCTTACATCGTTCATATGATAGGCAGGGGATGAATGCGCACTGAATATGTCCGCCCGAGGGCTGGAACTAGATGCAGAATCAGTCGCTTCTGGACTGGATGCCGATGAATCGCTGAGTGGGTATGAGTGATTGAATTGCTCTTGGGTTGTGTTGGTGCAGTGGGTCGGTAGGTCTAAATACTGCACCGCCATAAGGGACGCGTCGAGATATTCCTCCATAGCGTTGGCGGTTTGCTCTGGGAGGTACCGATCTGCCTGAGGCTCATTGAATCGAGAAGTCCCGGTGAGGAATCCCAACTGTGAATCGATATGAATGTCCAGTAAACAACGATGAAGAACGTCACACACATCCGAATGGCTATCGCGAGGAAGAAGACTCGGGGCATGTTCCCCGGTATATCTAGGCTGAGGTGAATAACTGAAGGCTCTGTGGTGCGAATCTAGTCGGGCGCTTGGCCCCCGTCCTCGTCCAGGAGACGGCGGGAGGTTCAGCGGCCGCAGCTCAAGGAGATCGTGGTGAGGAGTATCCGGATCGACGCCGCGGGACGCATCTTGCAGGAAATCTGGAAGAGAGAGCATTTTTGGAGAGCGGAACAAGAAGTAGAGCGGGGAAGAGGGACGGGGAAGGGAAAAGCTTAAAGAAAGAGAGACCGATCACAGAAGGTATTTATCGAGTTCGTGGACTGAGCGCGTAGGCGTGTATGTCAAAACACTGCATTTCACATTCGGGGTTTACCGTTAACTCTTAATAGACGCACCCACAAAATCACGATCGCCTATTGTCATATTACCGGATTTTTGGCGCCTTGCTGCTGTTTAATGGAATCATTAAATCGAAGGCCGAACCACCCTTTGGGCTTTGATTTGGACGTCCGTGGATTGTCCCCGACAGGAGTCGCCCTCCCCAGCCCACAGGTCGAAATTCTCCTGCTCGGGTGCAATTCCCTCGCCAGAAAGGAACAAGGGAATAAATCCACGGGTTGCCGAGGGGGTCCACGTAACGAATCGTCATGGGATTTTTTTCTCAATTGGAAAAAGCGCGTCAAGTAGGGAGCGACCTCGAAGATCTTGGATCTGCGTTTTCCGTCCGTGGCGGGACGAAAATATAACCGCCGTCTGTGTGCCGAAAGATGAGAAACTTGATTGGATAATGAAGTGAGTCGAAGCGTTTGCACTGCCGCACCCACAACGGGGAAATCATGCAACCGACACTTCGAGATCTCCTGCAGATGTCAGTAGCACATGTCGGATTCTAGTGGGTCAGTAAGAGCTCAAGTGAAGTCAGTGAGCTGCTGCAGAGTGAAATTCTTGTGTTTGAAACGCCGCAGAGTCGATATGGAAATTGTTAAGAAATTTTGAAGCGAAGCACGGGTAACCCTATTGATGCAAATATGGTCCTATGGCTTCGGGGACTTTTTTTCCCATATCGTTCGGGCCCTTCGGTTGATATCTGAGGAAATATCAGTACGCGCGAGATTGAGACATTCTTGCCTACCCTGTGTGGCATCTGCCTGTGTTCCGACTGCAAGAGTCCCTGCACTGCCATCCTGAAGCGCCGTCATTGTTAGAGGAGTGTGACAGTTGGATACGGCCCGTCTGCGGGTTGTGAATTGATTTGCGGCAGATGAGATGATTCGAATGCCGTACCTTGCATCCAGGACACCCTCCAAGCCTACAAACACCACCGCGAGGAGCGCAAGACTGTTGGATACTGTAGGTGCCAAGTTCTCCCCAAAGTAAAACATCGCGGCACGAATTGCCGAGCTGCTGTGTGCACTGCAAATTTGAGGTGGACAGTAAAATCGAGGCTCGTATTGACACAGGAAAAAAAAGAAGTCCTCTTTGGCACATTCCATCACCGAAGTTTCCGAGATAGACTCTGCCGAGGGACTGCAATTTATCTATTAGCGGGGAGCTTGCCTGTGTTAAGGGGTCTTGCATATTCGTCCAAAATAGTTCGAAGCTCAGGCCGACTCCGGCAGACGGAATTGATAAAAAGAGGTTTGGGGTTGATGTACAGGGGAGTCACAGGTCTACCGTTTGCAATTACACTGCAGTTTTGCTATGTGCGCATAGGTCTGAGTCATGAGAAGAAAATAGGCTGAGCCATGTCTGTCAATATTGCGCAGACCCTCCTCTCGGTAGATCTGATCGTGAATGCGACCCGTAAGTAAGATGTAGATATTTGAACGAAGACGTAGATACCTCGATGTTTGTTTTCAAAATTTTGATGTCTTTGGTACATTGCATGACTTTGAATGATAGACCCCAACAAAACGCCCGTACCCCGCCACCGACGGTCAATGAGGCACGTAAGCTCTCTTCCCGTAACTCTGACGCTTTCTTTTGCAATCTAAATGTTTTGAAAAGCATCAGATAGTGGAAACCGTGATACGGAAAATGGTTACTCTGCCAGATCACGCCGAATCTCGTCCTGTGATTGATCAAATAACCCAGCCTCAACAGACGAATAGTATATCCATTCAGTACTGGCTATGGCGGACTGCAGATCCTCTGTTGCTTTTGGCAGAGACGTTGTGCGGATAGCATATACGAGCAACGCAAGAATAAAGATACAGCCAAGTAGTGCGTGGAGCGCAGCGCTTGGAAGGAGATTACTCAGAGAGGTCAGGATCGAAGCCTCGTTAGAAACGGCAGACACGTCTGGGGCCATGGTTTGCGAGCGTCAATAGAATTGTGGCAGTATTTATGAAAGGAAATTCTTCTTGGCTTTGGAAGCTGTTTTGTGTTATACATCGTCTTGGCCAGCGCTCAACGCGACTTCGCAACCGCATTTTTTGGCCAAGAGGCCAAATTGTAATGCGGCTGGATGCCGACTGACGCCGAGCACGACCCAAGTGTGAACCAAGGAGAGCCCAAGGCCATTCCTGTCGGCGGTGACTCAGGCGCTTGCGTCGCTGTGCATCAGAGGATGGTGGCAAGAAAGAGAAGAGGGCCGAAGCCGAGGACAAAGAGAAAAGGCTGTGCGGGGCCGAAGCTGACGAATCGGAAGTCTGACATAATACTGTTGACACTCGTGACCTACCTCCAAGACGCGTCAAGGAAAACAGAAACAAACATAATACGCGATGATTATTGGGTACGCTGTATGAAGACAACAAAAGCTCTAGACGGCTGAGTTACAAAACGCGTATTTACCCACGAACAAAAAAAAAAAAAGTCCATCGCTTCACACCATATCCCTGTACTTCATCTGATTGTTTCCCATGGTTAAATTAACGGTGGACTCGCTGTCTCCACGTAGCTTCATCGGCAATGCATCCCGCTGGTGGGAGCGATATGAACCAAGCAGAAGACCTGGGTGCGCGATGTTGATGGTGTAAATAGCCAAAACCACCATAGCGCCGTCGAATATGTCTACAGAAATCCAAATCACGCTGATTAACGTGAGGTCCGGTCAAATCAGGGACTACACGCACTGAAGTAGATTTCCGTCTCGATGACCTTTCCGTGCCAGCCAGTAGCGAGCTCAATTACGCGATAGATTGACCTAATCGCTGCATTAGTGCACCTGTGGGTTCATGCTGAAGGACGGCTTACCGAATGAAAAGAACAGATGTAGAGAATGAGAGGGCATAAATCTGCAATTTGACGAATGGATCCATGGGTCGCGCCACCTGGGCGGCCAAGTGCTTCTCACGAATGGGGTGATTGGCGTTATAGTGCCGGAGAAAGTCATAAGCGCAGGATGCGTATGCGATTATGGCGACTGAAAAGATCATTGGAGGTGGTTACACGGCCAGGAAACGAAATTCCGCACCGAGTTGAAAGATGATGCCACCCAGCATTATGTTTGCACCCAAATTCGAGCCGGCGACGTCGTCTGCAGACGCTGCCATACCCCCTCCCAAACCTTGGGCAACCAGTGCGACGAAATCCTATGGATCATATAAGAGTCTGATCGGCACCTAGATACTATAGCATACGCATGAGACGAATATCCTGGAATCTGGAAGAATTTATAAGCAGATGTAGGATGAACATAGACATCGAGTACGTACACCACTTTGGAGTGATTCTGGAGTAGCATGGTCCCAGGCGCTCCACGATGCGCCCGAACAAAATAAACGACACTGCAATGAGCGGAGTTGGGGAAATGATGGTTGTGGTTATCCTGAGCGGAAGGTAAGCGCCAAAGTTCTGCGAGGAAGGAGATGCCTTGAGCGTACTGCATCATATAGGGATCGTCAAGACTGGGAGAGAAGCTGGACCAGAGCCGGCCACTCCAGCCCACGAGCTCTCCGATTCCACAAAGACAGGCAGTTGGGAGGAGCCACCACATGCGAAAGTAAAAGGCCTGCCCAACATGAATAGCTGTGGAAAGTTCAGTGCGAACAACATCTTCAAATCACAACGCACCTGTACTAACGGCGAACAGCCCAATAAAGATGTAGGCGATCTTCTGGCTGGGTATGTAACCGTACTGCGAGTCCTCAATTGCCATTGACCCGGCGCGAGATAAAAGGGTGCTAATAGGATTCATTTGAACAGTGAAGTTTGAAGATTAAATGTCAAAAGTCGAAGGTAGGGATTGGAAAAAATAAAATGATGAGGGGTGGACGGTTCAATCCTCTTTTTATGAACAAGAGACCGGAAGGATGCATGGGAGGTAGTTATGAGCTACCGAGTCCGCAGCGGCAACTCATTAATCCTTGGATAAACACCCATGACACAGAGGTGCTGCGAGGTGGTTGATCCGGTCAGGATCCGGGATCCAACTGATTCAACGCTTTGCCTGGAAACGACCTTACTGACCGTCATGTAGTTTCCGCAGTAATACACCCGTCCAGCAGGAGATTTGGATGCTGACACGTTCTGGCCAGGGCAGCTGCCCAAATTCCTGCAGAGGTAAATTCTTCAACCATCGCTAAATTGAAAATTCATCCCACTTTCAAAAACCAGCTAAATCGTTCCATTTCGACCCAATGTACCGTCCGTTTGCGTGGGCCCTTGAGCCTTGGCGTTTTACTACTCAAAGTGTATTGTTCAACTTATTAATAATGTCAGGGCTCGGCGAGTTGGAGCGACTATATTTCCTAATTCGTACTAACGGCTAAGAACGGATCAAGGCTGTACATGTGTCCGGCGTCCGCAGTTCTCTGATGGTGATCTGACCGGCGCCGGCTCTCTTTCCGACCCATCTTGGACCCATCTCATTGCTGTTTGAGGCGTACACTATGGATGCAGGTGAGAATTAAAACGATCAAAATCAATATCCAGCGTCTCTAATCAATTGTTACGGATGCTTGTACGGATGAGTCTTTCGGTCCAGGATGGCAAGTCTGGGATGCGATCATTGCACTGCTGGCGGGAAGAAATCCCGATCTTCGCTCTTGCGCACTGGTTTCCCGGGCATTCTGTGCCAGCGCACAACCTCACGTCTTTCACCACGTCGGGTTGCAACGCCTGAGACGTGGAAAACGTGGACTTCGGACGACACTGCCTGCATCCGCCTTGCGCAGATTCTTGCTACATCTCCCACCATACATCCGGTCGATGAGGCTCGACATTGAAAGAGACATTTATGCAGAGGTGTTGAAACTGGGTCTTCCGAAATTGCGCTGTCTGCACGTATCCGGCAGTTGCATTGTTGGGAGTTCAAATTATCCCTCCGAGGAATCCATAGGCCAGCTCGGGCGTTTGATCGTCTCTCCTTCGATTCGGCGGTTGGAAATAACCGTGAGCGGTGTCGTTCCGCAGAAAATTTTCCAATATGCAGAACCTCATGTCACGGAGCTGGCTTCACCACTGATCACGTCTGGCCAGCAGATCGGCCCCCATCCGAGCTTGTTGGGAAACGGTCGAAACTTGCTCGGCTTCCACTACAGATCCCTGGTGGAATAGCCGATTGGCTCGTCACACGCTACTCTTCGTTCGAATACACAGGCCTGGTAGAAGTTGACCTCGGCGGATCCATGAACACAAGTTTAGCCAAAATTCTAGAAACGGCGAGATTGAGTATCAGGAGTGATTTCACCAGTGCACGACTGCCTCTGTTTAATCATGTTACTGACCAGATCCCCTTAGTCGACCTTTTGGTTGTGGATCTCTCGCGTTTCCCGGCTCTCGTGCATATAGACATACAGACGTTCTTCTCAACGGCGGTCGCTCAGCTTGGCACGGGTTTGACTAGGATAGAGGAGTTTTAGATCCGGATCACGCTTTTCAAGACGGGCGAGTGGTCCGCCTTCCAGGCAATAATTTCACATTTCGACGAGCTGATAGGGTCTCCGGGCGGTAATCTCAAGAGGGTGGAAATTATTCTCCGCGTAATGGCCGCGAATGAGCCATCCACTATCGCCGAGTACGACAACTTGTTCCGTCTGGCTGCACCTCGACTGAATAGAAGGCGTGTCCTATCCGTGAAGGCTATTGAAATGTTCGTCGTTCTCTGCTGGCACCCCACGAACTAACGATTTGGCGCAGGACATGATCAGTGCCGGCGGCCAGGTCTGGTGTAATATTTCCTTGATTTTGCCGTCAATCGAAGCGGAAACACAATTCTGTTGATTCGTTTGTCTGGACCAAAAAATGCTTCTAAATTTAAATTTCATGTCACATGGGGTAAGCCCCGATTCCATACGATTCAACATACCGGAGCATCGAACCTTACCAAATTTGCCACTGCCATTTAATTTGGATCGTGTGGGCAGTGCACTAGTACTGAATTTAATCTGTCTGATAGGATCGGTCAAGTCGTTTAAGTTTAAACAGGCATGGGAGCCATAAATGAGTTCTCGAGTTTGCTTGTCTCGAGCTATCCGGAAAATTGCGCCGTCCACCATTAGAACGCCTTCCCGCGCGCGACAGCATCGAGGTGATTAGCGGGAACTCCGTACCGCTTCATGAACTCCACTATCGTCGCTCTGGTCACTCTCTTTCCGATTCCCATCCCCGTAGTCAGGGCGAGGTAGGACCCGCCGCCATCCCCGGAACTCCCCGTTGCAGCGCTCGATGCGACCTCGTTGATTTCTTCGCTGGCATGCTCTTTCCAGTTGAGACGGCTGTCCGTTACATCGAAGAAGACGCCGAGAATGTCATCGCTACCGTACGCGATAGTGATATCGCCCTGTTTGATAGTATATCTGGTCATCTGGAAGGTTGTGAGAAGAGGTAGATGATTCCATCGAAATCCACGTACAATGGAGGTTTGGGAAGAGGATATGGCAGTAGCGCGCCAGCTGTCCGTTCCTTTTAACCAAGGGCGCTTATTTCGCCGTAAGATTGCGGGAGAAGCTCGCACCTCATGACTCTGTCGGATGAAGAGCGCAGACAGAACTATTTTTTTCCTGGATGGCATTTCATGTATCGGCGAACTCATGGTGACTAATGCGTGGTTATTGCGGACAAAAGAACCTAATAAGGCCGAACAAACCACCCCGAGATACAGTATTGAGATATCGACACCCACACCACAACGAAGGTCTCAACGGTGTAAATTTTAGCCCACACTCCCAGCCGGTTATTGTTTTGTGTCCCCTGACGAATTACTTGTGCAAGCCGGCTCGGATGCCGGAAGCTGAGAATCAGCTCGACAGTCAGTGAACAGATACTAGTAGAGCGCTCAAGAATTTGCCCACAGAGGTCCGGGTCTCTTGAGTTTGTGTAAGATTCATGTTCCAGCGGATCGATGTTTAATTTATCGGAACGCTAGCCTGAGGTGGTGTCCCGCTGATCATGCCTAAGTAAGTGTTCGAAAAATTATTGCTTGGTTTCTTGAATCCTTTCCGAACCTGTCTGTGAGGTCTCAATGTTTCTGAGGGATATGACCCCGCTAGAGCTGTCAAGAAACCAAGAAGTTCGCACAAGAGGCGAGTGGGTGAGGTGTTGGACTCAAGCAAACTACAGAACTACCCAACCACCAGTTTACTTATATACAAATGAACACTAAACTAATGAGTTATAGCCAACTGTGAACGCTGCGCGAACACTGAGAAATCACTGCGGGCTGTCACTGCGAATTGCGAGAGGACAACGGCCGCAGGTCGTCAACGTGTTCAACCTGCTTGCCGAGGTTGAACATGACGCGTGTCCGTTCGGATACAGACGGCCGGCCAATCCCTTACACTGTCAGCCTTCCGGTTAAACGGGTACACATTCTGAGTAGGTGCGCAGGTACCGTGCCAAGGCATTATCACGGCTCACAACGCTCCGACGACTGACTGTATGGCAGTATAAAGGAGTCCAGCTTTTGGTAAATCCAGCTTTTGTTGCCTTAAGAAATCAGCAAGCCAAGACAGACATCGGCGCTTTGGGCTGTGGAAAGTTTTCCCAAACCTCACAAGGCCGAGGAAACTTTGGCTGTGGGATAATATTGTAAAAATCAGGCTCCAATCGCGTGTCCGAAATCCACCCAGCTTTTGTTCGAAATCCGGATCTTCTGCAGAGGAAGACAGACAGTGAATCACCGATCTCAGACTGTCTGTCCAATATGTAGTTCTTCGTTCATCATCCAACTCGACTGAACTGTGGATGGAAATTTCAGTGGTAGCTACGATGGAGTGAGTTATCGGCTGCTTTATTCACCCATGATTAAAGCCTGAAAAAGATTCTTAATCCAACGCGAAGTGCAGGTCGACTGGAATTCGTTCAAACTGAGCCACACCGCTGAACGTGAACCATGTTAGGATCTCCCAGAAAATCGTGAATTAAGGTAAAGATAGGGAGAATATCCTAGGCGTAAATGAAGTGTCCAAATTAAGTATCAGTTATGTAGTCTCGCGGGCGGAAGTAACGAATCGTCCGTGACAGGGCAGATTGGCGCGAAGGATCATCACGCGCTCATCCACTGACTGGGTGAGACCTGGAAAATTAGATGAGCGATGGGATCATGGTATCAGATTACAAACTCACTGAAGAACAAGGTGTTGTTTGATTTTGATCCCCTCAAACGCTGCTTGTGGCGGGGGTCGCAGCGGCGGTGATGGCGACATCGGACTCGGAGGGAGTTGCAGTCACAGTGATGGCGGTAGTCTCGGGAAGGAAGGCGAGGCAGGTGGTGAACACGGCGGCGGCCTTCATGGAAGACGGTAAGATTCTGTTGTCTTCAAAATAAAACGTTGAAACTCACGCTTGCAGTTGAGATGGACGATGAAGCGATGATTGTGCCACTGGCAACGCCCCCGCCGAACGATGAGGTAACGGCAGTAGGCTCGAGGAGCGATGAGGTAACCTGAGTCACGGCCCTTCCGACGAGGGTCGAAGCGGTGGCAGGTTCGCCAGCGGTGGAGGTAGCCTTGAGAACAGAAAATGATATTAGCAAAGATCTTCGAACTCGAATGGAAATTTAACGCACAACAGCGCTAGCGCTGCCGGACGCCGTGGCCGTGGCCGTGGGGGCATCGAAGGTAACGGTAAGGCAGGTCGTGTAGATTCCCGTCACAACAAATCCGCCCGACGCTGCGGCTGGGCTGCTCGATGGGCTGGAGGAAACAGCTACGCTGGTCACCGTGGTCGCACCTCCACTGCCGACAGTGCTTGTGGTCGCGCCTCCGCCGCGTACAGTGCTTGTGGTCGCACCTCCACCGCGGACAGTGCTTGTGGTGGCACCGGGCTGGAGGATGGAACTTCCATTAGAGAGTTCCGGGAGTGTGGTAAGGTGTGGGCTCACAGCAGCATTGACGAATGTGATGGAAGCAATCGCAAGAGCGGCAGCGACAATGTTTTGGAATGACTTCATTTTAGCGTGATCGTGAGGGAGGGGATGCGAAAAAAAAGCAGGAAGGTGAAGAAATGCACTGGATGACCTATGAACAAGGCAGAGCTTTTAAGGCGTTCGGCATGCCGCTTCACGGCAGTACCAATATCGCACCTGCCCGCAGATCGCCCGTGGCTAGAATCCAAAATAAGACGGTCGTCAAGTGGCTACCTGTGGCTACCAGGTGTTTCAGAAAGGAAGTAGAAGGATTGGCGGTGGGGCCCTACCTGGCCCTACGTCGAGCGGCAAGATGTGGCCGTGGATTGACTGCGCAGCACCTCAGTACGTGCGGTTTTGACCGCATCGGGCATTCCGCAGTAAGTTCATCAGCAAATCCTACTGAATGTTCAATGTGAGGGCAGCAAAGGCCGCGCCTTGGCATTCACGGGTGCGACATGAGCGCTTCCAGAGTGCTTCTGCAATAGACCGGGCCCTCCTGTGATAACTTGCCGGACTGCACAGGAATAGCCATCCGCGTTCAGCGGTGTTCCGTATTGAAGGATGTGAATGGAAGATGGACAAGGAGTGGGTCGAATTGGTGCCAATACCTCGTCTAGATTTCGGAACATAGACGGGCTAAAGAATTGTGGAAAGGTCTCCGTTGAGAAGCGGGTTAAGTGGAGCGATGGAGAAAGTAGAGTCAAGCGAAGCAGACGCCAACACCGGGTTACTGACTCCGGAGATATCAAGAGCTCGGACCCGGCGGTACTATAATTGAGCGCTTCTGAGCGCTCAAGCCATTAATGAGGTTTCCATCCTTGTATATCTACACGGGGCTGATTAATTCGATTCTCTACGAGAAATAACCATTATGCACTCAATAAAGGTTGGTCGACTTGGTGCTCCTGGGTGGCTAGAGTTTTATCTGGCCTTCACGAGGTCGTGACTCCTTTGTCGCCCGCTGTCAAAGATAGACGTGACGAGGCAGGCATGTGGATCTGTAGCTGGAATGTGCTCCTTTTGGGTGAACGTTCGCCCCCTTCAGAAAGACAAGTGAATCATCCAGTCCACAAAGATCTTTTGACGAGAGAGGGAAAAGAAGAAGAAGAAACGGGTCGACAAATGGCAGTCACCGAACTTTGTCGGAAGCATCCACTCAGTGCATCTGCAAGCAAAACTGATCGGATGAGATGAGTAATCGCAGGATATCCTATGATTTTGTGGACGAACGAGCATCCTGGAGAGTCAAGCTGGTCAAGTTCGAGAGACCAGAGTTCGAGTCAGAAAAAAAGACGTGGCCACGTGTACCTGTACCGCCACCGGAAACCATGAAATTGGCCGGAATTTGTTAGGCGTGGAGAGAAAATCAAGCTACTCGACCGCTCCATTTCATTTTTTTTTTTATCGGAGCGTTTGGTGTAATGATCCTCAAGTCTGCAGAAGCATTCCAGGGTCATCCGCTGGGTTCACTGGAATTTCATCAGTCGGGGCCGTCGAGGGTGTCCGAACCGCTCCATTTCATTGTTGCTATGAAATTGTATCGGGGTGGAGGGACACCATATAAACCGCGAACAAACAACAGAAAAGGGTCGATTTACAATGGGTATGTAAGTACACGAATTATTCACCGGATTCCACTGCCCTTACGCGCGGGACTTTGCAACATATTCTTTATCCTCGGCACACAGCCCGAACTCAAACTTGGAGAACACATCTCCGGCTTCCAAGAACTCGTGCTCGATAATCTCCGCCCTCTCAGGTGACCGAGGCGTGATCTTACACCTGAAGGGATTGGGACCCGTCAAAATTCCCTGTGTGGCGTCAGTAAATACTTGCGCATACAGAATTGAATGACTGACTTTATGAAAATCAAACGTGTCTATCTCTACGGGGTTCCCCCCGGCGTCAGTATCTTGTTTAAAGTCGAACGCCCAAAGGAGGTTCATGGTGTTGATGTTCTGAGGGGTATGTATTAGCAAAGATTTGTAGAGAGTGAGTGCAGCAAACGAACAATTGAATTCTGTGCCAAATGCATTCCAGGGCAGATCCTCTGTAAATAAGTTTCGGGTCAGATATGTTGGCGGCGCAGGAAGTATTAGAAAAGACTCACGCGACCGACGCCGAAGACCCAGTTCGGCCTTAGGTAACTGCCGTCAACGCCAGCCTTCGTGCCATCCTCGCTGAGGATATATCGTTCGGGGATGAAGTTCTCTGGGTCATCGTAGAGATCTAAAGCCAGCACGTAAGTCATTTTTTTTCGAGCATGATCTAGACCCGCATTGAACTTGCCTGGGTCGTGGAAGATACCCCCTGGAGCAACTGGATTAGAATTACAAGTGGATCCACAATAAGGCACTTACAGCAGTTTACGAAGATGGTGGTGCCTTTCGGGATCAGATAACCCTTGTACTTGATGTGTACAATCAGCTATCAGTCGCCGTGAAGATGCATGCATACCTACCTCCTCGTCGGCCAAGGTTGCGTGTGGGACCATGAGTGGGGCTACAGGCCGGAATCTATGATTCTGAGCACATAGGAGGATATTTAAACGACCCTGCTTTTAGTTGGTAGACATACGCTCACCTCGAGAATCATAGCACGGATGTAGGGCATGTGTTCCAGATCAGCTAAAGTGGGCATGCGATGTCCGCCTACTACACGGTCCAATTCCTCCTGTGCCTTCTTTTGGACGTCAGGATACGCAACGAACACCATAATCAGCGCCTGCAGGTAATACGACGTCGTGTCCGAGCCGCCTTCCATGAGCGCTCCACCGAGATATCTGAACGTTGATATCAGTTCCGCACTTCCAGGATCGAAAAAGCCGAAAACCCTCACCCAGTTATTTCACGATCCATCCCAAACTCCGCCTGTCGGGACAGTATCTCCTCCATATAGCTCCCGTTCTCCTGCCCCGTCCTTAACCTCTCCTGCGTCTCGTCCAAAAGCCCGAAATACAACTTCCGCTGCTTGGCGCGCGTCCGTGCGCAGGATCCCTTCCACTTCGCCCAGCGCGCCGGGACGTATTTGAGGAGTGGGATCATGTCCATGGGCGGCGTCGCGCCAGGCTCGAGCACCTCCTCCCACTCGCGCTCAGTCTGGAAGAACGCGGCGGTTTCGGGGCTCTCGTATCTCGGCGAACGTTTGCCGAACAGCACCGAAAGAACGATCGAGTTTGAGTAGCGGCGGATGTGGGTGTAGAATGACTGCGGAGGTTAAATTAAAGGTCAAGTGGCCTATGTATGAGGGATTCGTATCAAACGCACCTGAGGACGAAGGAGAATGTCGTGCAAAAGCTGCCGCGATTCTGCCTGTTGGATGGGCAGGTGCCGTAAAGATGCTTGCGGTGTGAGAATAGCGTGCGCTGTTCTGCGAAGAGTTCTCCAGTTATCGGCTGTAAAGCCAAGGCATTTTAGTATATTCAAACTTTCGGGACGATGATATACGCACTATAACGCGCAAGCACCATATTCAACCCGCCGGTAACGACGTCTGCGACGTGGTTGGCTGGCCTATCGACAGTCGTTGCGCTCCGCTTATCCATAAGCTCCTTTATCACCGCCATCTCGGTCAGCACGACCGCCGTCCCCGAGCCCACTTTGAGCTAGAAGTGAAATAAAGTCAGCACCGACGATGTCGGAATGAATAAACGCGCTTGCGGAATACAGGCCGCCGTATTGTCGCGCCCATTCACTGAATCTGTTAAAGAGGATTACGCCCGACCCCACGCACACCCGTGAACCATACGCACTTGTAGTGGGCGAAAGTCCGCGGAAATATGTGGAGATTCCCGAGGAGAGGAATTGTCGGTGGGCCTGGCGGAAGTCTTGGTTCGCGCGAACCCACCTTTCGCAGCCACAGGAACACAATGAAAACCAGAAGAGCCAGCGGTAACAGGATAGCCATGAAGGTGACGGTCGAAGGGAGGATCTTCGTACTCAAGTGCGCGACGTCACTTTTCAATGCATCGTTCAGTAATGTTGTCGGCAGAGGTCAAGGGTTCTGATGAAGATGCGCTACCAGCTTCTCCATCTTTAGATCCACACGATGGTGGACCTTGCCGCCCTCGGCGTGCCGTACCCTTGCTTCCCAGAGCTTGCAAGCCGAATCACAAGGCGGTTTTGGAAGCCGCACTGGTTCATTTCCTATCGGAGCGGGTCGACAGTCGGGATGTAGTTTAACGCAAAAGGTTAGGCGGGATTTCGTTAATCCTGTATTAGTTGACTTTACGCCCGAATTTAACCTCTTCTTGTGATTGCCGGAGGGATATTGTCCAATATACCGTACACACGCTGGTGACTGTCAATGATTAAGAACCAAGGTGAGAGGAGTTTTAATTCGAGGCTTAACCTTGGAGAAACGAACTTAACGTACCAGTTTTTCAGGAGAGGCCAGGGACTTGCGGGTTCGGTGAGTTTGAACGTCGAAAGTTGCATGCGGAGCCATAAACCAAGCCACACCGGCAACCTGCATGTAGGTGTGTATGAGTACCCTCCATGTTCCCGTGCTTGCCTACCACCTTGATCCTGGGCACTTGTGAAGGTCCCGTCAAGAGGATAAGCTGACTGCGTTGGCGAGAAAGCCAGTTCCGCTTTCCCAAGGGAAGCTGCAGGGATCGCGGTGGACAGAGGAGAGATTCGACATAAGAAAAAAAGCTAAAGCTGAAAGCAAGCTGAAAGCAAGGTACCGGAAAGGTCCGAACTGCAATGCCACGTGCGTGTCAGCTACAGAGACACTAGCACATACATGTACATACATGTCAACATAGACCCTTTTTTCCGCTTTGCCGCTCTCTTTCCTCGCTCTCGCATGTATGCCTACGGGCGAACGGAGCTCTTACAATCACTGGCATTAACCTCGACGAAGCATCTCTGCGCGCCTCCTTGGGTCTTCAGTCTTCAGTCCAAGCTTTTCAAGCTTTTTCCCCCCTCTTCTTCAAGAGAGTCGAAACGCTTCAAGTTCTGGCGGTTGGATATGTAAACATTCAGTCGTTTTTCATCCGACACTGCCCCACTCTCTACAGTAGGTTTTCGGAGGATCTGGTCCCTACAGTGCCGGATTCTTGTCGCACTTTTCTTTTATCAGCTCTGGGCGTTATCTCAAACAGAATTTTTTCTCATCCACGTTTGATCGGATTTTGTCAGTAAGTATTACTGCCTTGTGCTGCCTTGTACTGACCAGTTTATTATCCAGGAGCCACCCTTTGCAGTAAATAGATCGAGGCGAGACTAGGGCAATATTGAATCAGAGTCGGATCCATCCGCTCTTTCTACTTAATGAGCCAAGGCGGGCCACCCGTTTTTTCTGCTTGCACTCAAATAAGTCCGGTGAGATACTCATCTTGATCTTTAAACCCCAGTCTTTGAAAGTCTTCAATGGAGGCGAGTTTCTTTTTGTCTCATCGAATCGCCAATCGATCACTGTTTTTAGAGTCTTCCATGTCTTGCGTTGCATTCGTCTGCACGCCGGGAAGCATTTTCACCCTAGAGGATTCAGATTTCACGTACGCATATTCGTTCGTAATATCGGTCGTAAAGTTTAACGGTATTGCCATCTCGGATTGTCAGCTTCTTTCATTATTCGGTGCCAGTGGAGCTTTTGAAACGGCTGCCTTGGGTGGAACCCGGGCTGACCTCGGATGCTACACATCACCCAGAACATATTTCCCCTTATCATGCGGCTCTATGACATTTGCTTTCCCCCAAGTGCCTGGCCCAAGCCTGGCCTTGCGCTTACTTGCGCTTACTATCCGATATTTCGTTCGGCCCGGGTACGTCTCCCACATCTCGCTGATGTTTGCCTGCTGACCGATTGCTGACAATGCCCGACAGTATTAATGATGTTCGGGTTCAATGCTTTGGCCGTCTTTTGACTTCTTTTGATCGCCCTGAATCAATGAATCAGATTCATTGAAAGTGTCCTCCTCCTTCTTTCCTCCTCCTCGAATTCCACACATGAGCCTAGGTTAGCGTGGTTCCTCCACCGATACTTCAGGAATTCAAGCATTGCTGGAGGACCAATGTGCCACAGGTGGTGGGGTTACTCATCCCCGGCGTTTTATCTCCTTGCCACTATCGATACCCGTTCAAGATTTCTACCCACGGGCGAATGATATACAGTTTCTCGGCCTCGGGATTGTCGGCTCTGTCTCATCGGAACTCGGATCCGGAAAGGCACCCATTCTAACAGATTCTAGCACTGTTTTAGACTCTTCATTTTCTCACCCATTACGAAGTGTGGGAACCTCGCGCTCGGCTCCGCCAGAATTCCCTACCTTCTGTGCGTTGATCGTGGTTTCTTCAGCTTGGCCATTACTGACAATCGTCTCTAGTCCCTGCCCCGCCCACTTGTTGTATCTTGGCGGAACCCATGAGACTCCAAATTGAAACCAAGTGGAAACCTTTGATTTGTGCACCCGACGCGCTGATGTAATCGATGAATGTCCCAGAATGGGTTCTTGGCTGCACCCGCTCCAGCTGGATTATTTTAGCTTGATTTCTACCTGGAATGTAATTGTGGACCTCCTCTCTACCGTGTGCATTGGAAAAGAAGCCCACGCCAAGTCGGACCGGCACCGCAAAACCCCCTGAAACCGGACTATGGCTCCCACCACCCACGGTTCGACAAGGGCTCGTGAGGGCTCGTGAGACCGATAACTTTGACCCGGTCGCGAAATCGACATTTGGGCGGGATGTTTCTAACGCTCTAGTCAATCATGTTCTGGGGATTCCTGTCCATCAGTGTCTCAAACGCCTTTCACGCGTCCTTGTATAGCTTTCGTGCGAAGCTGTACTGTCTGGACGTGGGCTGTCTTCCCACGAATACGGCTGCCAATCCCCCTTTCAGAACAACCACAGTAACTTCTACTCCACAATCGCTGATCCAAGGCACTGGACGCGTTTGTGCCTCCGGCGGCGATATTTTTTGTGCGTCCTTTCTGCCAACACACGCCTCAGGATTGGTGTCGCGGATGCCGCGCCAGGGCGGGCGCGCATATGAATCAAACAAAAGCCTCAGAATTTTCCACGGCCATTGTGCGACAGATATATAAACCGATCTTCAGGTCCCTGTTCTTCAGGGCACTCTCGTTCTTCCTCGCGATGTTGGTCACCTCCTCTCTCCGAATTGCGGCATTAGCGCTTCTACCTACAGCCTTTGCGGCTCAGAAGGTCTTCGACCTCGACATCGTCAACGCCAAGCTGTCGCCTGATGGCTTTGTCCGCGAGTATGCCCTTCATTCTGATCGTGTTATGTTCATGGGCTCACGAACATCGCGCCCAGCACCGTCGTTGCTGGTGGGACCTTCCCTGGTACCCTCTTCAAGGTCAACAAAGGCGACTCCGTCGTGATTCACACCCACAACAAACTGTAACGATCCTCGAATTCTGCAACATGAACTGCACTGACTGTCCTGGATTCAGTACATCCCCGGATATGCGTCGGAGTACCAGTATTCACTGGCACGGCTTCTTCCAGGCCCGCACGTCGGGTATGGACGGCCCCTCGTGCGTACTTGACCGTGACTGCTAAACACCAGCTCATCGCTATCGCACAAATAGCTTCGTGAACCAGTGCCCTATCGCACCCTCCACCACCTTTGACTATGTCTTCGACACCGCGGGGCAGACGGGCAACTACTGGTACCATTCCCATCTGTCCACGCAATATTGCGATGGATTGAGAGGTTAGTTTGATACATTAGTCTCCAATTACTGCGCTGAACAAAAGTTTACAGGGGCATTTGTTGTTTACGGTAAGCAACTGCGGTCAATCGGGCTCTTTCGAAGCCTAACGACGGCATGTATCAGATCCAAATGATCCCTTGAAAAGCCTCTAGTAAGCATCTACAATTTCCCTCGGCCTGTCAAAGAGACTGATCCTTACCTTCTCAGCGATGTCGACGATGGCAAGTGCCTCTTTTCTCCGCAACCGACCATGTTGCCGACTCAATTCCACTTGTTTCTTAGACAGCACCATCATCACGCTCGCTGAGTGGTACCGTAAGTTTGCGACCCGGTCTAAACTTCAACCAAACTGATTAACCGATGTACATCAGACGTTCTGGCTCCTGCTGGCCAGAACAGCTTCTTCAAGACCGGTATCGTCCCGTGAGTGATCATATTCTCTCTGCTTTTGCGCTCTGTGCATTGCAAATTTCGGATGGTTCAAATCCTAATTCATCTGCAGTGTTCAAGACTCTGGTCTGATTAACGGCAAAGGGTCAGTCCACCTTCTACTTCCACATCACATCCCTGAAACCTGAAACAATTTGGTCAGACGTTATGTCGGAGGCCCACTTGGTTAGTCCTGTTATGTTCCTTGGGGTTATTTGCGATTCTCACACCGGCGAACAGTGCCGTATGCGGTTATCACCGTAACGAAAGGCCTTCGCTACAGGTGCGTTTCCGAATGGGCCCGGCACGATGCAGCGCTGACCGCGAGCAATGACAGATTCCGAGTGTTTTCGTTGTCCTGCCGGCCGTTCATGACTCTTTCGTTTGACAACCACACTTTTGGTAAGCTGTTCTGGTCGCATCCGGGGGCTTTATCTCACTAATGGTGGTTTAGATGTTATGGAACTCGACGGAGTTGAACATGACCCAGTGTAAGCATCTTGCCTCCCTTCAAAGCCTGTTGAGAAGCGCACTGACACTATTGGCACCTAGGCCATTCCAGAACGCAGACGTCTATGCTGGTATGCACCGCTCCCCATTCTAAATGATTCAACCAAAGCTCGATGTCTTTTCAGCTCAAAGAATCTCGATCATCTTGCACGCGAACCAAACCGTTGGCAACTACTGGGTGCGTATTCCCCGATTTCGACGTCTACTCTACTGACCGTTCTTGTCAATCCCCAGATCCGCGCCCCGTAAATATTATGCTTCACCCCCTACGACTGTGGAACTGACCTTTCGCATGCAGGCCCACGGGAGGAAGCCCTGCCAACAACCCCAACTGTACGTTGCCGCTTTTCCATGATCAAGTGGCGCTTCAATCTAATCGTCTTTTCCAGACGACCCCCTGCTTACCAAGGCAATTCTGCGCTACGTCGGAGCCCCTGTAGCAGAGCCCACCACCGTCAACGTCCCTGGTCCCAAGCTGGACGACGCATTGATGCATGTGCGTTCCATGTATCGTCCCACTTTCGTACAGTTGGCTGATATCCAGTAAGCCCATTGCTGCTGAAGGCCCCGGAAAACTCGGCGCCGGCCCCGCCGACCTCACCGTGACACTGAACATCGCCCAGCCGAACGCACCATTCTTCGATATCAACGGAATTGTGCGTCGACACATATGAGATGTCTGGTATCTTCAACTGAATAACTTATACAGTCCTACTTATCTCCCTCGCTCCCTGTGCTATTGCAATTGCTCAGTGGTGCTTCCAAGGTGATATCACATCTTAGTGCCAGCGGCGGAATACTCATATTGTATACAGCCCGCAGATTTCCTGCCTTCGGAACAAGTGTAGGACATCATCCCATAATGCTCACTTAATGCTCACCCTTTCTAGAATTCTCTTGAAGCCCAACGCCGTCATTGATATCGCTATTCCTGGAACCGGAGGTTCGTTGCAGATCTAACCCCAGTGTATCATATGCTCACGACCTTTCGTTCGCAGCCCATCCTTTCCATTGTATGTTCACGATTATTCTCACTCAAAGAGACCGTTTTAATGATTCAACCTAGTGCACGGACATAACTTTGATATTGTCAAGGGCGCCAACGCCGTTACGCCCAACTATGTCAACCCGCCAAGGCGTGATGTCTTGCCCAGTGCGTTATTTATCCCACTCGTCCTGTCCTCCTCTCACTCAAATTGGCGCAGTTAACGGAGGGAACACCACCTTCCGCTTCTTCAGTGATAACCCCGGTGCTTGGTTCTTGCATTGGTGGGTTATTTCTGTCTTTGCCTCCACTCGCACCGTCTAACATCACATTCCAGCCACATCGACTGGCATCTGGAAGCCGGCCTCGCCGTCGTGTTCGGCGAATCCCCCGCTGAAAACAGAGCAGGCCCGCAGTCCCAGATCCAGACTGCTCAGTGGCAGGCGCTCTGCCCGGCCTACGGCAACCTCGCACCCGAGTTCCAATGATCGTACACCGGACTTCAGCGAACGACTTGCGCAGGAGAGTGGACAGATGGAGCTGTCACATTATATTATAACACGGTTTCTTACACTCGGGTGGTCATGGGATATGACCTCCTTGCACGCTTTCTTATTTTCTCTCGGTATCTTGCAATGAAACGGAATTTTCGGAGTGATTTCACCTGCCCATTGAGATACACTATTGATCACAAAGTTGGAGTTCGGTTTTGCAGGGTAACGTATGCATTTCAGTCCGTCATCAGGACCACGCCTGGAAATCCAGTCTTTCTGGAGGGGCACTTATACGTACTTGTGTACCGGTCAACATCGGGCTTTTGAAGTATAACAATCGCCGACTACCAAGGCACAGATGCTGATTCTCATCGACAGATGATCAGGCACTTCAAGAGATTTCACAGCGCCGGGTTACAATAACATATTATGCTGCAACGTCGGGGAATATTTGCGCACACCAATCACTACACCTTAGCGAATCTTTGAACAACAATTGCGAGTTTTATTTTTATGAGCACTGCTTTGACTTCATTTGACTGACTTCCATCCTACAGAGCGCGCGACGAACGATATTCCCAGGGTAAAGCATCACCGAAAGACTCGTATTAAAGGATGAGCTCAGAAATTAACTAAACATGCCTCAGAAATAGTATCCAGATCTTGTACATTTATCGCCTTCATTGGCGTTTCCGCGCCCCCAAGAAGCACCGCCTTTCCCGCAGAAAACGAATCCCACCCAAGGCCTTGCAGCCCCAGTTCCGGATCCTTCGCAAAAGCCAACCATAAATCCTGCATCTTCATGCTCACCTCATTCTCGTACGCTGTAGCGACGCCATGAAATCGGCCCATAGTACCAAAAAGCAGCGGCAACTCCGACGCGTGGTAGGCACCGGGGAACTTGGGCGACGATATGTCGGGGAAATTCCCGTCATAACGATAGCGGTACGTCGTGAGACCGCGAGCCTCCCGCAGCTGTGCTGTTCCTGCGGCGGTGCAGAGAAATGTGGTGTTGGTTGAGATGTCGGAGAAAGTTTCGTTGGCTGGGATCTCTGCGTTCAACTCGTGCTGGTTGGTGCCGATCATTGCAGGCACGCGCGCGATGGCGCCGGCAGAGTATTGAGCGGAGTAATTCGCAAAGACGATGCGCTCGTCGGGAACGGGGATGAATTTCAGGGTCGAGTTCGCCAGCACGGTCTCGATGGATTCCCAGCTCAGGCTGCGCATGCAAGCTAATTGGGTGGCGTTCGCGGTGCAGCCCAACTCCGTAGCGACCTGCGCGAAATTCGCGTGTGTTGTATCCGTGGTTTGAGTGGCGGCCTGTGGGAAGAGCGCCGTGCCGCTGCTAAGCACAACCCCCGAAACTATGGGGTCGTTCGGAAACGCAAAGTTGAGAAAGTCGGCCGCGATCCCGCCGGCGGATTCGCCCCACCCGACAATTCGAGCAGTGTCCCCACCAAAGGCAGCGATATTCGCGCGTATCCACTCTAGCGCAGCGCGCTGGTCCAGGAGACCTAGATTCTGCTCGTCGAGCCCGGCGGCGTTGGGGAAGCCAAATATGTTGCTACGGAAATTAACGCTGACGACTATATGCGCCTGTGTACGTTGGACCCACGGCGCTGCGTCGAAGTAGAGGGAGTGAGCACCACCTTGGACAAAACCGCCGCCGAAAAACCAGACGATGACGGGCAGTCCGACGGCCGATGAATCGGCGGGAGTCCAGACATTCAATGTCAGGCAGTCCTCGCTGAAGTCCTCGACGGGGAAGAATTCGGTCTGATTCCCGCCTTTGGGAGAAAATACGTCGGCAGTTGGAAGAGCACTCAGAGGGATCTGAGGGCAAGAGGGTCCGAAGCTTCTTGCGCCAATCCTGAGCGTACAACTCGGGATGACCGCTGGGGGCATCCATCGGAGGGCTCCCGTAGGAGGAAGTGCAAAGGGTACGCCCAAGAATTGCCGGACAGCAGGTGCTGAGGAGTTAATAAATCCGCAAAGGGTTCCACTTCCAATGTCGACCTCGAGAGACGGACTGCGGATTGCCGGGGTTGGGTAGGTGTGTACGGCGCCGATGAGGAGACTGGTGCATATTAATAGTCGTATCATGGAAAGGTAAAGCTGCTGCGGGAGAGTTGAATGTTGGACAAGGGAAATAGCAAGAAAGGAATTGACGAATGGGACTTGGAGATCCTGAATATAACCAGCTTTTTTTTACAACGTGAAACGGCAAAAGTGCCCAGCCACGCAGCGCCACAAAAGCTGTCGAATAGCGAAGGTGTCCTGGAACCCGGCTGTGTTGCAGCTGCGCTTTTTCGGTAAGTTGCCGACCTTCCCACAAAAATAGGCGTTGAGGCAAAATTCCTCAGTAAAGCCGAAGGAACCAGACAATTCCCGCCACGGTGACTTGAGGTGGAAGCGAGAACGGGTCGACAATTCAATCGAACTGATATTAATCAACGCTCAGAGTCATCTTCAAGAGATAATATCGTTGATTCAACCTTGCGGAGCAACGCCGCCGGGAACGCCAGAATGGCGGAAGTTGGTACGTTTCATAGAATTCTTCTTGCAGATGGAAATCACCTTGAGTAGTTTGCTGAGTAGCTGACTGTTTGCATTTGCGTTGATGACCCCTAATCACGGACGTCGGAAAGCGTCGGCCGAAGTGGCAGTGTGATCGGATCAGATAGCAAGGTCGTGGGAATGTGCCGGAATGTTCCTGAAATGCACGCTCGCTGTGTTAATACAGTCGAAACAGTGCTCGTTCGGCTTCGAACATCGTTACCAATGCCATTAGGACTTTGCAAATGGTTCTAATATATTTCCTGAGTGGTATAAAAGTTGGATAGTTCAGCACCGAAAGAACAAGACAACTCTTCGCAGCGGCTTACTTAACTCAGTTTCTCCGGCTGCGTGGCATTGTGTCCTCCCCCTCGGCCCAGTATACCGCAGCCTTCGACATTGCTGCGCCTCATTCTCGACTTTCATTTATTCTCGCCCTGTCCGTGGCAAGAAACCCTCACACACTACGTATACATCCTTCTGCGGCCATTCGAGCGGCCATTTCCTGCACCTTCCCGACACACTTGTTTGCTTTACTTTGGCTCCTAGCTCCGCCGTAGGCCCATGTATCAGCTTACGTGTAAACTGAGAAAATACCTTACAGTTGAAGTCTCATCCGATCCCGGCCTTTCGTTGATGGTTACTGCACACAACTTGAACTTCTGGGACCCTTTCGACACTCTGGATTGCGCGTACCCTCATCGATGAGCTATACTGTACTAATCCGACCGTAGGTTCACTGCGTGTCACGCGTCACCGACATAGTTCACTGGATAACAAGTTCACGCTGATAAATACCATCAATAATTCCCTTAAAAGGCAGTCCGGCGAACGCCGGAGCAATTTTTAGGGGCCGTTGCGGCCTATTTGGGTGAAAAAAGTTCAATGTCACCGTCACCGACCTCCAGAAGTTCGATTCACAGAGGTCTGTCACCCGTCACCTGAACTTACGGTCGGATTACTACAGTATAAGTTATTCTGCATTAATATGCAGTACATACTCTACATTATTCGCTCATTCATTCATCTCTCTCGTTTCATCATCTTCACTTCTCACCACCACCAGCCCCAACCTGAATCTTTTCCTTCAACCTCTGCATCAGCTTCGGCTTCTTCGCGCTCTTCTTCTCGTTCCCCGTGTCAATTTCCTCCGACGTATTCAATTCCCCCGAGGAGCCGGAATTTCGCTCCTCCTGTTGAAGCGTCTCTCGCTCCTCCTGGCCAGTCCCGCCCGCGCCAACACCCGCCATCCCCGCGCCCGCGCCCATCGCGGGATCAAGCTGGTGCGTGCTGTCCGCGCCGCGGTACACGTTCAGCCCCGTCGTCGTGGCCGTCAGAGGCGTGAAAGGACCCGCGGGAGGGGCCGCGTTCAATGGCCTGAACGACGCGGGATCGAGGTGCGCGGTGAACGGGTGGGGAGGCGCGTCGACGGGCGTCGCGAGTCCGCTTTCCTCCGAGGCGGCGTATCCGCTGTCCACAGATGCGACGAGCGACGGCGTGCTCGCCAGCGATTCGAAGTGGGAGGAGGTTCCGTCGAGGTGCGAGACGGGGGATCGGGAGATGAGATGCGAAGCGGGACCGGGGATGGCGTGCGGAGTGGGATGCACCGAGTCCGCGAGTCGGGCTGTGGGGATGGAGTGGACGGTTGGGATGGGATTTCTTGAATCGAAATACGCTGTTGGCGCAGAATCGAAGCTCGATTGTGACACGGGGGTGGAAACGAGATGCACACTCGATGCAGACTCAAGCGTAGACGACGCCGAACCTGACTCGAACGTCGATGTCGAGCTTGTTGACTCCAGCGTCGATGGTGGTAGAGACGAGTTGCTCTCGACTGATGGCGCTGAGGAACACCGCGGCTCGGACGGGGAAATAGCAGAAGACATGCTGTGTCCCGTGTGCACGGTCGTGCTATCGTTCGTGAGATCCCGGGTTGGTGGAGCGGGAAAGTCGAACGCGGAGGGAGTGCGGGGGAGGTCGGAGGGAGATGGTTGAAATTGGGCTTGGGCTTGGAGGTACGGCTCGGGCCCGCTGTGCGTATACGGTACGGAGGCACCGTGGCCGATGTCGACGGCGGTGCTCTCGCTGGTGTCTTGTCGAGGGAGGGAGGTGGAGCTGCGGTTGGTGATATCCGCTGGGATATGAAAAAAAAACATAGGGCATGAATTAAAGACCAAAAGCGACAGAAATAAATGAGACGCACGGAAATAAGCCCCCACCTCTTCAGAGAGGTACGCCTTAGCGTTACCCAGCGCACGTTGCATAACATCCTGTGCGGGAAGGTATGCCTTCGCCGTCTCGAGCAGCGACGCATCCTGTGCGCCGTCCGGCTCAGACAGCGCTGAGAATCCACCGGGAACGCTGGGACCTGGGGTGCCAACGGGTGTGCGTGTAATGTGCGCTCCGAGGATATCATTCATATCTTCCGCCCATTCAATAGCCGGCGTCGGGAGCGCGCCAGAAGAAATGGTAGGGACGAGATTAGGAGGAGGTAGGTGGATCGTCGTCATCGTGCTCCGTGCTGAAATTTTTCAGGCCGGTATTATTCGCTCGAGAGGAGGTTGAACGGTGGTTGGGTTTCAAGTACGAGTTGAAGTTAGTTCGGAAAAATTCGTGGTCAAAGCTGGTCAAGGCAATATGCAGGTTGGGGTGAAAGTTTCGGTCAGGAGTTGTTGTTGTCGCCGCATGCTATAAGTATCATCAGCGGGGTGGAGCACGAGACATCGAGACATGACGATTTTGTGGAGCATTGCATGATGCGTACTAGATTGCGGGTAAGCAGGCTGAGGTCAGCAGGTTTCGCACGGTTCGGAATGGCCGTGGTTCACCCGGTTGCTCCCGCAGTTCGTCCTCTTGTGTAATTGAACTGGCCGGCCTCAAAATCAAACTCCCTTCAATTTTCCTGAACTTCATTGCTTGCTTCATCTGTCTTTGAAATTTGTGCATTGGCCAATAATGACGCAGCAACGTTGCAGTGACAAAATTGCCGCGGAACCAGGAGTGCCAGGCAGCTTCAACAATCCGCACCAATGAGGCCATTTTTCCGCTGAAATGTATGTAATTATCCAGCGTTTATTCTATGGCCATCGGGAGGAGACGGCCGCATGTGCATCCTTCGAACTTCAATGTACAACTTCATCACCGACTTACTCTCGGACTGACGGAACTTGGAGAATAGTTAGAAACATGGTATGTATTCCGCGATAATTATCATGATCGTGAGTTCACACAGGTGCTTCCTTAAAATCCGTCAAGGTGCCGGGCCATCGACGGGGAAAAGCCAACCCAAGGCTTTGGCGCGGACGATGCCATCGTAGAAAACGCGTCCAATGCGTTCATAACCTGCATCGTTCGGGTGCGTCCCGTCGATGAGGTCACCCACTGCAGTCACCGCATGCGAGTCAACGAGCGGGACCGACCTCCCAGCGTCAGCGCGCTGCTTTACAACCGCAGCCATAGCAGCGTTTTACGCGTTCACGCTCGCATTAGCCGCAGCATCCGACCGCGGCGGGATCGTCGAGACGATGACGGCCGTGAGCGTCGGCCACGCGAGGACGTAAGAGGCATGGAGATCTGCCCTTTGGCACCGACCTCGCTGACGACGAAGCCCGGCCAGCCCTCGTTGTCGGGGTCTTTGGAATCGCCGCCGCGTTGGGTGCCGACCATGTTGACGGTGTTGCCGTCGTTGGCGAGGAGGTTGTAGAGGTCGTCGCGGCAGCCGTTGACGTCGCTGCTTTGGACACCGAAGGTAATTGAGGCCATAGATGGAAGGATAAGTTCAAGGCACTCGGATGGCTGAGTTATGTATGAAACACACCACCCAGAGGCATAAGTAATCCTACATGTCACCCCAGAAAAAGGGGAGACGTATGAGGCGAGAGCGACCAGTGAGGGGAGGGAGCCGCGCATGGTGGAAAATAGGAATATTGAGACGCTCGCCTTGAATCTTGCGTTAATCTAGCTAGGTTGAACAGCACCTGTGATCGGGAACCACCTATGTTAATCCTCCGTTGTTATGGCCAAGAATGGTCCAGTTTAATCAAAGTTCAATGGCCCGGTTTCACGCACCATACGCGTAGAAGCTAGTTCAATTTTCTTTACAGTGTTGCGTTTTGGCGCAGGAGAGAGAGCGAACGTTGAAGTTGGCGAGGACTTGGTATCCAGACTTGAGCCATTGTCATGCACCCATAACAACACAGAACCGACTGGGATTCCACTCAACCTCCAGAATTACCAATGTAGCAACTTGCAAGCTGACCTCACTGGCGCAAATGCAATGCAAAGCGATCCGCTACTACATATACCTGGGTCCTGTTCAGCTCGGGTAAACGGCCGTACACGGATTGCTTGCCGTTTTCGGCCCGGAAGTTCTGCCTCCGGGCGGGCGTTATCGATGGAAACCAAATGAAGCGCGTGAAGCACATGTTCGCTGGACGATGGCCCAGGCTACAGGTAGCCTTATTTGAGCAGGGATTGCATCTTCTGCGGAGGTTGACCGAGGCTCTCAACAATACTGACTGTTCCTTGACCGCAAACAGGAGGCTAAGATTCGAAATCAGGAGCGGCCTGCTTATGAATGAAGACTCGTTACCAGAAGATTGGACTTATGAGGGGGTTTTAGTGGGTATACAGCCCATGACTAATAGACATGGGATAGGATAATTTTATTCGGGCTGGAGTCCCACACTCGGAGATTTAACGTGCATAATGGCATTTCCTCCTTGGACGAACTGTTCTGGCAACGACTGGCTAATTACCAGCATCATAAGCGGATGACCTTGGAATGCTTCTGCAGACTAAGAATCATTATCCCAAACGGGCAGGGAGATTTTGCCGCTGCACTGCCATTTGCCGCATGCAGCGGCACTTTATGCGGCAGTCAGCGGCAGTCGGTTTGCGGCGCATGTTGAACTGCCGTTCAACGCTATCGCTGACCTCCCAAACGGTGCATGAACGTAGTGTACGACTTAATACATCGGTCATCATGAAGATCTGGTCAATATACTCATCGTTGACGCCTCTAGCTCATCATCTTTGAGTTGTGCAGCGGCAGTCATGCGGCAGTCTGCGGCAGTCTGCGGCAACCAAACATAGACAAATATTGTGCAGCGGCAGTCTGCGGCATTTTGCAGCGGCAATTTTGCATTTTGCAGCGGCAGTAATGCAGCAGTCAGCGGCAGTTTTGCCGCTTGCATGCGGCAGTCTGCGGTACTTCCGCGGCGTGACACAGCGGCAATGTGACATACTTGCGGCAGTCATGGTTCAAGCCAGCGGCAGTCGTGCAGTATTCATGCGGCACTTTCACGGGCATTGCAATGCACTGCAGCAATACTGCGGCAGTGTTTCCGCAACGTCTGATACTCACCCCCCAATTCCCGCATTGCGGATCCTTGATACCGTGGGCCCTCAACAAAGTCCAACCATGCTTCATGTTCAACGCGGCAACACAGCCACAGTGCGGCAGTTTTTTTGAATGCCTTTCGAAAGCTCACATTATAAGGGTTTGAGATTTATCAACAAGTTACTTAGTATGTAATCATCCGACCGTAGAACACGCCCGAAACCCTTTACTTTTGGCTTTCAACAAAGTTATCTTGAGAATAATCTTGGAGTGTTGAAACGTACTCATATTGCGTTTGGTCCGCATTCGTCGACACTGACGGATAAGATCCTTTCCCACATCGAGAGCAACTCATAGAATGGATCGCGTCCGGAAAATGTAGCTGTTGAGCCATATTGAATGTGCTTTCACAGGAATCGAATCTGGTGCAGTGTGCATATATTGTTGGAGGAATCGAGGTTGAGAATTAGGTTGAAAGATCGGCAACTTGAACATCAACGGCATCTGCACTGCGACCTTGTTAATCATCATATTCTGTGCTATAACTAGACTCGTAAACACCCTCGGAATTTGCTTTTGCGGCAATCTAGTGGCCCAATGTATAAAGACGCCGGCGGCAGTCTGCGGCAGTCTGTGCGGCAGACTGCAGTCTGAGGCGACAAGCTGCAGCAGTCGCAGATATTCACCTCGAGGATGGGATATGAATTGACAACACTCGTCTAGCCTGGATACGATGTTTTGAATTGGGTGTCGCCGTGCACATCTCTATGAATTCATTTTGAAACCGGTTCGTTACAGTGTAGAAACTTGAAAGCTTTTACGACAAAGAAATTTGACCATGTTTAGTCTACAGGGATCATGTTGAGCTCAAGGCTACGCAGCGTATTGAAGGTTAAATACTTCAACAGGAGTCGACGGTTCGTTATGACTCGGAGTTGTTCCGGCTGTAATAGAGAATTTGGTTGGAATGGGATGCTTGATATGAGCCGTGGCGGGAGGGACATTCAGCCTTGAAAGCTTAATGTTTCTTGAAGCACATGCAGCATGTGGCGAGTGGCGGCAGCAGTCCACAAACTGTGCATGCGGCAGTAAATATGTGACCCTGCGGCAGTGTGACAAGAATGTACGAGCATGCGGCAGTCATGCGGCAATCATGCGGCAGTTGGAAATTTTGCAGCGGCAGTAAATGACACTTGCAATGTCAAAGCGGCACTTTCACCCTGCCCATCCCAAACGCTCCAAAAAAAAAAAAAAAAAAAAAAAAAAAGATTCGAAATCATGAAAGCCACCGTGTCCACTTTCACGGAATGCAGACGATGTTGCATTCTCTGACCTTAAAGGACATCAGCGCTGTGCCAAAGTCCGACCAGGCTTGGTAGCTTGTAAAAATTTTGGAAGTTCCAAAAACGCGCTCGCACATGATCGCGTTGCTGAGTCAGTTACGAAGTGCCGACAGCAAACAGAGCTCGGTGCGGAAAATAGCAATTGCTGGTCCAATCAATGCGTCGTGCGGACGTCTAAGCTCGCTAGCGCCTCGAATTTCACAAACAGCTCTGCATCCAGAGACTCCGCAGCGGACTCCAGCCCCAGCAGATGTCGCGTCGCCCCGGGAACTGCATCCACCTCTGGCGGAATTTCTCGCGCAAGTGCAACCAAGCCATCGTGCACCCGCGAATCAGAAGACATCATGGGGAAGAAACGGTTCCGTGCGCCGCCCGCGTCCCGCACAATCATGACGTGCAACGCGACGCGGCCACCCGCGGCCACCCGCCTCTGGTAGTATGCCCACTCTGGATCCGACTCGGCAGCCCAGTGCTGCGCTGCGAAGGGGTGGACCGCAAGTGCGACGCGTCCCAGGTAGTCGAATACGACGAACGAGGGCGTGTCGCAATCCGTGGCGGCCTCGTTCAGGCTCCGGCACTGCGTGATGAGGAGCTCAGCTTTGTGTTGCGCGTAGTCGTGGTCGAGCAGCGCGCGCATGAAGGCTTTGTTGCGCCGCGTGAGCAAGGGGGATTCAGCTGTAAGTGGATATTGAGATGGTTGAATCGCTGTTCGGGGAACGCACATACCTAGCCGAGAGGCCGACAAGTGGTTACAAATCGCCCGATGGTCAGTTTTCCAGTCGAGGATTTGGCAGGAGCGCGAGCAGTAGAAAATATCTTTGCAGGCGGCGCAGCGTCTCAAGTGGAGTTTGGACCCAATGGTCCCACACTGAAGGTGAATATATTGAGTAATTGGTTGCAGAATTAATTGCACTGCGTACCAGAGGATTTCCGCAAGCCATAGAAGGAACGTATTCCTCAGAATCAAAGTGTGCCTTGATGCGAAGTCGCTCTTCCGCGAGGGTGATGAAATGATCCCACATCCGAGCCGCCTCAGCGTCGAGACTCTGTGGCTTACCAACTCGAACAAGGGCTGTTTGTATGTGCGTGAGGATGGAATGATAGACGGTAGCGCTCGGGAGGAGATCGGTGAGGAAGTGATGGACCAAGTCGGGAACCCCTTCACGGGCAATCAGGAGGTCGCCCGCAAACAGCAGGCCATCGAGCAGGCGAGCTTGCAACGCTTCTGCAATGTGCGGGTACCCCGTGGGCATGTTAAGTTCCCATTGCAAGAGTATGAGGCAGTCGGCCTCGAGAGATGGATCCTCGTCCGGGCTGGGAAGGCCCCGCTTCACAGCCCACAGCGCGTCCATGCACAGACGCACGATCCCCCGAGATAAAAGAGATTTGTGGAAAGCTTCCCCGCCGACGTTGAGCGCAAAAGATATCGGAGCTGATATGTTTGCCTGATGTGGCTCGAGGATAGTGCTCTTGAGAACCAGTTTGAGATGCTTGACGACAAGGCCGGCCAGGTCTTCGGGACTCCCGCCGGCACCGTCGATGTATTCCTGGACCTGCGCGTCGGATGCCCCCGACGAGCCAAGACGAAGGAAGCGGCATAGGTTCACGAATCCCATGTTGACTGTGGCATCTTCGTGGTAGATGTATTGCGCCCAGGCCCTGGCTAGGGCAAGCCGGACCCCAGGAACAGAGAAGATAAGTTCAGTTGTCGTGGGGTTAGCGGCAAAACGGGAAATAAGCGTAACAAAAAGGACCGCCATGTGTTTGCGGGTAGGCATACGGGGCAGAGAGTCCTCGAACGTGTACATGAACCGAAACCATTCCCATACGCGCGGCCACAAATCTGGGAGTGCCGCATCCTGGATGGGGATGCAACGAAGGCCTTCCAAAGATGAGATTATGGGTACAATGATTCTATCATCAGGAGATGACCGTAGAAGGTCGTCCAATTCCACAGGGCTGGGTATCTTTGCGGGGTCGAGATTGGCCCAGAAAGCGGGAAGAAAGTGCGCTGAATTGGGATGGTCGTTCCCAGCCAGTGTCATAATTTCCTCGAGTTCCATCGATGACCCATTGAAGGCAGCGGTAATGTATTTCTGAGAAGCGATGTCATTAGAAGTTCGTTCAAAGTTAAACGATGTAACCTACGCGGTGAGCGAGAGGTAACGCATCAAGACTTTTTATACTCAGAGATGGATGCATTCCCTCAAGCAATCACTGGTCCAATCTAGATACCTGTGGATTGGTATCTACTATACCTAACTGTCTAGGGATTGGTTGAAGCCTCCCGTTGTCTTCAGGCTGAATCAAGGCTGCATAGAGAATTCGGAGGATGTGGTGTTGATGGGGATCACCCAACTAAGCCACACTCATACTCACACTCATCGGCAGGTGTTCAACAGGTTACGCCACAGTGATTGAAAACACGCCACTGTGGCGGACTTGTCTTGCACTCGCGCCACTCTCGGAATTTGCCGTCCAACGACCAGGAAGAAACTATGTGATGCATGCGCGTGTGTTCCACACGAGTTTCGGCCCTCGCTGACTTCATTTCCAGGGATGCTGTTCAGTTCGAGACTTACGGCTGGCACCATGTATCGAACTGACATCATAGTTTCCTCAATTGGGTTCGATGTTGATGTACTTAATACAGATCGTTCGGTGAACCAAAATATTGTGTTGTGAGTTTGGATTGTGTGGAAGGTATTTTAATCGGGGAGGGACACCGACTTCAACAAAATATTCAATAGCTTGGTGTTTAGTCGACCTTGTTTATCGGTTCACTTGTCTTGTGGCAGCATTTGGGTAAATCACTCCAAGTACTCCTTGCAATTGATTTTGATGGAGCGAGTATGTTCAGTTGGGCAGATGTATCGGTTTCCTTCGATGTCAAGACCTAAAACTGCACTTACTTGCACTTCCGGTACATGCTCCAACCGTGGGAACATGTACGTGTACTTATAATCAGCCTCTTGTCAGACTTGTCTTTATTTCTCAAGCATTGAGTTGCGAACACCGGGTGTGCCACAACGTCAATATGCGCCGAGTGTATGGCAATGACCCTCGTAATCCTGTATGGGTGCCACAGATGTCTTATTCAAATTAAAGTATCAAAATTTCAAGAAGAGCTGTAAATTTGATTTTACAATGGAACAGTTTGACTACTAAAGACGTTACGGCCACTTCAAACCATAAACTGCACTTCAAATGTAGGTGGTTAGGGTATACTTCAAGAACATGTAACGAGCAACACACCGTTTCGCGTGTGAAATGCAACCCCGGGCGAAGTACGTTGCAAGCTCGTCCTGGCCGTCAGTAGGTATCTCGCCGGATTTGGACTCGTTGGTGGGAGGGCATGAGTCGCTGGGCACGGTTTCCTCCATCGTGGCATGTGAGGAAGAGATATTGATCATGTCGGGGTGATCCTCGACCATTTGACCCGTTGTGACGGCCGAAAACGTCGAGGGACGCTGCAGGGAGCTCATATCACCGATCTGCGTGTCAAAATCATCCGTTTTGAAGTGTGGTTCTAGAAAAATGGGGACAGAACTCACAGGAGGTTGACTGGCATCGCGATTCAGAAGGAATGCCCGGAGCGGTACAGGATTGACCCAGTCAAGGCTCAGAAAAAGCTCTGGGTTGGCCGCTATGAACACGGGCGGGAATTGCTGTTACCGGCAATGCGGCGATGGTCAGCCGTTGAAGTAGCAAGAGCTTGCCACAATTACTCACCAAGGCCCGGAACTCGAGCAACTCACTCGCGGTGACACTGGAAAGCATCTCGTCGTCGTCCATGGTCGATGGTGGTGGGGGAAAGAAAGCAAGATGGAAAAAAAGCTGGCCAATTGGAGGCAATGCCGTATTCCTGTTTTGATCCGCACCGAGAACAGTAGATTCTCTCACGTTTAGTAGTATACGCGACAATGGCGCATCACTCAGTCCACTTGCGCCACACTGGGTTACTTTCGCCACTGTGGCGCAAGTTGAACACAAATACCCGACGAGTGTGAGTCTGAGTGTGGCTCCGTTGACACATCCCCGGTGTTGATGTGGCGAAAATCAAGAGTCATCAGTCACGCGTCACCTGTGACTTTTATCACATCCCTTCTCCTCCCAACGCTCACCTCAGGTTTGTCAGACGCCTCTGGGATGGCCCATTCAATACGGCTGGACCGTTCAAGCTTGGCAACAATACCGCTGATAATAAATGTCTCAGATCGCGCGCTTCAATGAAGAAAGTTTACCTAGTCAGCCACCTCGAGCCAAATATTACACACTTCTTCTCTCTCTTTCCCCTCCACCGTACATCCTTCTAGTCGACACTCCTTTTACACCGACGCTCTTTTGACCCACTCTGGCATCCTCGCCATGCCCACTGTCATTCATGCTGCTGCTCATGCCCACCCTAATTCTTCCTCTGCCGAGCTCCAGAAAGTGCTGCTATGTCTGGGAATTGTTGCGACGCTCGTCTTCACGTCTTTCGGACTTGCCAAGTTAGGCGAGCTGCTACGAACACGCACACGGACCAGTAATAGTAGCGAGGTATGCATTAAGGCATCATCCATTGGCATGTTAGCTAAAAATCACGCAGCAGCCGGATACACCCAGGACAATCCAGGTTGGAATGATGGCCACAAGGTACAATCTGCTCTACCCCGACCTGTACCTTCAACGCTCCGTGTTCAACGTCAGAGAGGTCTCTACGCCGCCTGGATTATTCCGCCTCAAGGCACCTCCACCAGAGTCGACCACCGGCGCTGTCCTATACACCAGGGTCGCGTCGGGCCTGCAGCACATCAACGCCCCCCGCACGTACGCTATGCGCCACAGACGCCGTTTGTATCGCGGCCACCCCGGGCCGTCTCCGCTGCGCAATGTGATCAATGCCACCGGGAAGCCAAGGCGCGCCTCGCTCGGGAAGAAATCACATCCAGTCGGGCGTATTTTTCAACGCATCAGGTCGACATCCACTCCGTCCACCCCGCTTCTACGGCCCGCGAACTCCGCTACCGCTACTCCTGGCTGCGCAACCGTGGAGTATCATTGCATCAAGTCGCCAATAACCGCAAGAGATCTACTTCGACTGGCCGACAGTATCGTCGGTGCGCATCCGGACGCGATACCTGTTCTCGATCGTGTGGCCAGCTCGCAAACCTCGTTCCCGTGGGTCTCCTCCAGCGGCGTCGGCACCAACTTCAAATTCGGACTCGTCCGCGGGAACAGTGCGGCGTCCTCTCCTCTGGTTCCCGTGGCGCTCAAGCCTACATCGGGTGCTGTCAATCGTACACCGGCACAGAGTCCGTGGCTGCTCCTGAAGTCAAGAAACGCCAATGCGAATGCCGCTCCCGAGAATGTGAACGCGTTGGGAGGCAAGGCGCGAGTTGCTGTGGAGAAGTACCACGCTGAAGGGAAGGAAAACGCTGTGGTATGATGTGGCTCCTCTTCAAGTTCTTGTCGTCTGATGTGCCTTCCTGTTCGCGGCATAATTCATCTGGATTTTTCTCTGTTCCCTTCCTCGTTGTTTTATTTGGCAGCATTTTCCCCCATAAACAAGGGAATTTCACCGAGACGCCCGACATGTCAAAATTGAATCATTCAGGACAATTTAGGCAAATATCCGGCCGATTTCTGTTCTTCATATTAATACCAATTAACTATCCGTTGAACTAACTGCACACTAGACGAGATGATCCGGGGTATTTTTCGTTTGCAGTTCATGCGTCCACAATCAAAGACTGTCCAATTCGTTGCCCACCCTGGCCGAGTCCGACTAGCCTACCGGGCCCCATACCCGTGGTATAGAGATCCGTGATGAGGGGAATGAATAAGGGCTTGCCCGGGTGGGAGTTTGTTTTCTGGATATGGATTCGCGAATCGGAGGAGATGGTAGTTACCGTGGTCTTCCGCTCTTCCGTCAGCTAATTCCCTATCCAAGAGGAAGTGAGTCAGGACGCAGGTGCGGCGTCTGGTCCAAGGTGACTCACATTCTGATCATAAATCATACGTGATATTCGAAGGACCATGATTAGCACAGTCTCCTCCAGTGCCAGAATGGGCGGATCAACCACTTCAAAATCATAGAAGTCTGAGGTACGATCCAACCTCTGACCTGATAATCTCCAAAAATCTGATCAAAGTAGCCTATCTGTCGCGCCGGTTTAAATTTGAGAAGCTGGCACATAGCATCTGGCTCAGCTGTGCCACGGTGACAGGTGGCAGCAGAACTTTGGTTGCGTTTCATCTGCGCGGTGTGTAGCTTCTTCCACTGGCATGGACTTCAAGGCAGACTGAAGATGAGAGATAATATCCAGTCAACGCACCGGAAATTCCCTTCGACGTGGTTGCCGGTTCCATCGTTTTGCACAAGTTTTGGGAGTGCCTCCTCGTCTGGCCGCGGCTACGCATCAATGGGGACAAGCGAAACAATTTTTCGCATCTCCGCCACAACAGGGCAACATAGGCGTTCTATCCCCGCTGCAAGAGCCGCTATCATTTCCTTCTGTCATCGGTTGATTATCCCTTCCTGGTCACCCAATTTTCGCCGACGTCACTTAGCGCGATGGGCGGGCTTTTCGGCGGCAATTCTGGGGGCTGAATATTTGCTCTGAGTCGCTTGTTTCTTCGCGCCAAGACTTGCAGTGTTTTCAATTGAATATAAAAATCTGCGACCACCGCATTTTTACCGGGATCGTCTGCGCCGATCAACGCTTCCTAGGAACAGAAGCGCTCTCGAATGAACGGTCAAGTTTCCGCGGCTTATCGGCTGCTACCCGTACGTTCCTTATTGGGACTACCGTGGTACACACCTTCCTTCCTTCCTTCCAAACCCATCATTCAACGGTAACCCCAGCAGGTTGCGTGCTCACAACAGCCGAACAATTTACTTTTTGACAGGCATGCAGAGGTAAGCAAAACTAAAATTGGAACAGAGGTCCTCGGACTCTGTGCACCTCGCGAAAAATTCAACCAAGGCACCACGATGAGTGCCATTTTATGAGTGAGTATTTCCGCTTGCTGGAAGGGACGACCAGGCTATTTGTACTCACGGTCATTCGTTCGAGCCGACACAGCCCTGAAGACCGTGGGGGTGGTCCCAAGATCAGGAAGCGCCATAACGTTACCATTCATACCGTCTACATTCTATGGGCCGCCTGGAGGCGCCGGTACATTTCCCGGGCAGCGACAGGCTCCCGCAAGCTTGTAGCCCATGACTCCGTGCATGAATTTCGTTGTCCCAATTTCTGCCATCGCTCACCGGACCCCGAAACAGATTCTCCGCGACACACTACCCGGCGTATTCGGATTCATTTTTAACCTTCACGTCATATGGCGGGTCTATCACTCCACGCGGTACTAGGCCAAGACAGACGACTATATTAATGGGATTTTGATATCCAATCGGACCACCCTTCCCTCAAGGGCCTCTCTCAAGTCGCTGCCGCTTGACTGATTGGTTATGGACAAACTTGAAGCCCCCACCGGAGCAAAGGGCGAGTCGCGCTCGTCCTTCAACGACGAGAAGGGTGCGGTCGGTCTGGCAGACATCGTGGGTGGTTTTCAGTCGGCGGTAATTTCCCTCACACCCTGTTTCAGGACGTTCTCGGTGCTGAAATACAGGCTGTACCGGAACACCTCTTGGAAGCGGCCGAACATGCGCAAACGATGACCCCCGAGGAAATCGACGAGACCATTCATAGAATTGTCGAAGAGGTTCGTGGCCCGCCATACTTTTCTTGCCGGCGCTGACCTTGTCCCATAGCACGGAGATGACCCTGTTCGTGTTTCCCCAGTTCCTGGTATCCTCGTACTCATCTCGGGTATAGAACTTCCCTCCTACTGTTCTCGCTGCTGCAAAGTCCGTCTTACGAATTCGTTCCCCTCATCTTGTCGCTGAGTCGGGTTTTAGCCGGTACCTTTACGATGAGGATTTGAAGCAGAATCCAACGGAGTACCAACACGTCTACGAAGAATTAAAGGTCGAAGCGGCTCTGATTCTCATTGTAAGCTAATCCGCAGCATCGATAACGCCATATGGCGAATCTTAACTTCCCAGAATTCCCCTTACGCCGAGGTTCGCGCTGTCGTGGATAATCACGATGACCCGAAGATCTCCGGCGCAACCTTCCGGACATTGGTTATCGGGACAGTTTTTGTCGGGGCCGGGTACGTTACGAGCGCTGAATGTTTTCTGTTCAATCCTAACGTTTGATAGTGGTTTCATCAACCAGTTCTTCAGCATTCGGTACCCAACTATTACGGTCTACGCCAACTGTGCACAGGTCCTTGCCTACCCCGCTGCCAAGTTGATGGAGCTTCTCCCGACGCGGCAGTTTACAACCTTCGGGCACACATGGAGCCTCAACCCGTGCGTAAATTCTATTCGTTGCTTTTTATATCTTTCTGATAGGAAAGTCAGCGGAAAATTCAATCCCAAGGAGCACATGCTTATTACGGTAAGCCATTCGCGTTGTCGCGCTGTCGCTGTATGAACATCTCTAACGCAACGTGGCTAGATAATGGCTAATGTCGGATTCAATACGCCCTACACGTACGTCCGTTTCCCAGGCATGGTCTATTTTTACTTACTTCGGTGTGGCAGGAACAATGTAATTCAGGGTCCCTGGCTTCAATCATTGTGCGCTACTGACGCTAATGTTGAGATCATCTGGGTCCAATACCTTCCCCTGTACTTCAACCAACCATGGGCGACAGGATTTGGATATCAGAGTACGTCTACAGCCTAATTCATATTTTATCTTATCCTAAAAGCACCACGCCTTAGTAATGATTGCTTTGTCTACGAACTTCATTGGATACGGTTTGGCGGGTCTCACTCGCCGCTTCCTGGTACGTTTGTGATGTGTGTCTTCATTGTCGACCTTTTTTTGATCGTATTGTAAAGGTATACCCAGCGCATGCAATTTGGTACGCACAGAATCCCTCCGCTCCTTGGACGTATTCTTATGAGTTCGCCAGGCCAACCAATCTCGCTGTGCGTGTTTCCTCATAAGGGATACAGACATCATTCTAACGTCGCACACTTAGATGATTGCCTTGAACGTGAGTCCCCGACTTCCAATCTGAGATTATCTCAACGTGCCCGCAGAGAGCTTTCCATGACCAAGACGAGAAGGAAACCGTCGTCAACGGATGGAAGATTTCTAAGGTATATAATCATTTTCTGACCGTTGTGTTCGTTCTGCTCACGCCGCTTCAGATGCGCTGGTTCCTGTACTGCTTCTGCAGCATGTTCGTGTACTTCTGGTTCCCAGAGTAAGTCGCGGGAAAGACTCGGACATACCGGCGCTCACACCCATTTCTTTGTTCAGTTTCATCTTTGTTGCACTTTCGTACTTCAACTGGATGGTGCTTCAGCGTTTTTATCTTTTAAGTGTGGTATAGCTTTCTGACCACCCGAAACACTCAGACTTGGGGTGCCCCGGAGAACGGTAGTTGCCAGCTATACTACTGAAAGGAACGTGATCACTCACTACTTGCAGTCCACCTGGCGGCAATCACCGGCAGCGTTACCGGATTGGGATTCAATCCACTCCCAACCTTCGATTGGGTACCCGAGTTTCTTGTTGCTTTGTTTTCCCTTCTCTAATTCCAGACAGAATCAATTCGTCGTATTTGTCGATCCGCTCATCTACCCGTTCTTTGTGCGTAGTTGAATTCAAGTTCACTAAACCCCTGCTGATGGTGTTCTTATTCACAGAGTACTTTCAACGTGAGTTCCGAATCACTCTTGCCGCGCTAGCTCAAAAACGGAATGGCAGTACTTCATTGGGGCGATCGTCACCTTCCCCATAATCGTTGCCCTCTGGTACAGCAACACCTGGTACACGGGTTATTTGCCAATCAACTCCAATGTGCGAGTTCATCAGAAATATTTCCGTTGTTTCTCTCATGCCTTCTATTAGCGCGTATTCGATAACACAGGCAACTTTTACAACGTTACGAACGCCGTCGGAAGGTGAGGCCCAATTGAGCGCTGTGGTCTCGTTTATAGCACTCACCAAGCCCAGTGACACGTTATTCGACCAGACGTCGTACGAGAATTACTCGCCTGCATAGTAAGTCCCCCACAGATTTCTGGTATCCTCGCTGAATCCCTTGAAGTCTCTCCGCCGGAAACCTCCTTCTTTACGGTGTCTTTTGTGAGTGTGTTTTGACTTGCCACTTAGAGGATAAAATCTCATGGTCGGCCAGTTGCGGTATACACTGTTCGTGCAGCCCCATCTTCATATTCATCAAAGGTCTCTAAAGATGTGCAGGCAACTCTAACACACGCGATCCTGTATCATCGGCATGAGATCACCCACGGGTTCAAGAGCATCCTCAGCCGCAAGAAGACCTCGGAGATGCACACGGACGTGCATGTGCGCTTGATGATGGCCTATAAGGAGGTACCGGAGTGGCAGTACTTAGTGTATGGTGGCTTGTTTCCACATTGCCTGCGGCGGCTCACCTCCATCATATACAGCATTCTGCTCGCTGCAATTGGACTCGGCGCCGCTGGGGTGGGCGTGTATCCCACGCAGACATCGCCGGCTGTGGTTCTTTACGGAGGTGAGTGCGATTGAGTGTGGGTCTACATACCGTCCTGAAAATGCCTGGTAGTCTTCCTCGCTGTTATTTTCGTTATTCCTGTCGGAATAATTCTGGTGCGCCCTACTGCAGAATTTCTTGGAGTCGTTCTAATCTATTTCCCAGGCTATAACCAATGTTCAGATTACTCTAAATGTCCTCGCAGAGCTATTTGGTAAATTTTCATCGGACCTCGGAGCAGTGGAATCGTAAATTTACTGATCCCAGGCGGTCTTTGGTTCCCGGGAAATGCGGTCGCCATGAACTATTTCAAGGTAACATCTCCTCAAGACGGTCTGTCAAAGCACAGTCTGATACAACTATATATAACTTATCCAGTCCTACGGATACGTGACCACCGCCCACACGTTGAACTTCGCCCAGGATCTCAAGCTGGCGCACTACATGCACATTCCCCCAGTGCAAACCTTCTGGGCGCAAATTTACGCGACGATCGTGTCCTCATTCGTCTGCATTGCGATCCTCAACTTCCAGATGACCAAGATCGACGGAGTATGTACGCCGGATCAGAAGGACCACTTTATCTGCCCAGGTATCAACACTTTCTTCACTGCTAGGTTCGTCTACATAGTCGTTACTTCCAGATCGTAAGAACTGAATGTTCGCTATTCAGTGTCCTTTGGGTATATACCTCGAGTTCCTTACACCTGTTGTGTCTCGACTGATACGCTCCAGGGAACGCTTGGACCGAAGCGCATGTTCGGTGCTGGAGGGATCTACAACTCGCTGCTCTACTGCTTCCTCATCGGCGCCGTCATCCCCATTCCGTTCTACTTCTTGCGCAAGCGCTTCAAGACTCTGGAATACGTCCATCTGCCCGTCATCCTCGCCGGTGGACTCTCATGGTCCCCATACAACTTGGCTAATGTTTGGTACGACTGAGAATACTACGAGTCCTGCTCATATACTGATGACTACTTGGACTTCCACGTAGGCCGGCCGTGCCAGTTGCGTATGTGTTCAATGTGTACATCAAGAAGCACTATCTCGCCTGGTGGAGCAAGTACAATTAGTGAGTCCTCCATTATTTATTTAATTCACGACTTTGTCAATTACCTGCTGATGCACCAACAGCATCACCACGACCGCCTTCTCCGCTGCAATTGCGATATCCGCTGTCGTGATTTTCTTTGCGCTCGAATGGCCAGCGGTCGAACTAAATTGGAGCGGCAACACCCGGCCATTTGATGGCTGCGACGGTAGCGGTTGCACGCGTTTGCAGGTCCCGGATGGAGGTTTCTTCGGTCCTGTAAGTCCCTCATTGCTCTTATTTGCCGCGGCCTCTGATGAACCCACCATAGGGTGTCGGTGAATTCCATTAGGGGTTAGGGCTGCTTCTTCGTAGTTTATCCGGGTATAATGCGTTAGGGCAGGTAACTCTTTTCTGTTAATCTTATGCAACACCTTTTCTTCTAGAACAAATCTCTAAGTGATTCAAGTCTAGAAGCTCAGTGTATCCCGAACATGTCGGGAGAAGAAGAAAAAAGAGAATCTCGCATTGCAACGACCGAGAGCGAAAGTATAAACTGCCTCGCTTGAGCGGTTCGCAGATAATGTAGCAGGCTCATTCGAAAGATGTCACTGTCTCTCCACGTTCCCCGGGATGCATGAGGATCTACGGCAACGGAGTGAGTCCGTGATCATCACCCGCCACGGCGCCCAGGAAAGTATACTCGTAAGTATGTAGAACATGCAGAAAGTGTTACTTACGTAGTGTGGATATCATATACCAACGAAACCTGAACTGGCTTAAATTTGGCTAGCTGTTGCTCTGTCAGGGTCTGCTTTTAGGTTGTTTTTGGATTTCTTTCCCCCCTCAACATGGTCTGATCACCGATCATGATCTATTGATGGCGGGAAGTGGCTGTGTCCCGCCCCTGCTTCATTCCATCAATCACAAGCTATTCATCGAACTGGCGCAGTCGACTTGCTCGCATTTTGGTCGTACCACTCTGGACCTCGGATATCGTATTTGCATCCACCCGCTCAAAACAAGGATCCGTCAGTGCTGTCGCTTGGCGAAGTTCCAACGCATCAACCAGCCGCCTCTCAAAAGCGGCCGGTTTACCGATTCTATGATTATCTGTCGACTCTGACTCCTGACAAACAAACAAACAATGTTTCGGTCGTTCTTTGGTGGGTTTATGCATGGCGAACTACCTTCTTCTTCTTCTTTTCTTTCTTTCTTTCTCTCTCTCTTTTTTTTTTCTTTTTTTTTCTTTTTTTGTTTTCAGGGCCAGCGACACGCAAACCTTGGCTCACGTATCGATGTCAACTTGGTGCAACATAGGACTCTGCGCTGAGGCCCCAGATGCTTTTTCTCTTCGGTGACGTCAACCTGGCTGACATTGATACGGACGGGACGCTACGGGACGGCGAGAACTTCCAGTCAAAGAGAACATCATGAGAGCATCAGCACAATCCAAAGATGATCAACATGCTGTCGTTTCAGAAATCAATGAGATTTATCACAGGGATCCTTTCTTCTCCGCTGGTATGGGAAATTGCAGTGAATCTCACTGGGATTACAAGGCGCCCTGGCTAGGTACAAGATCGTACATATATACGGTGAGATATGTTCACAAGTGGGTATCCCCGTTGCTCAACGGCGGCAACTTCTGTCGTATGTAGACATCTGATGAGCGCATGACAGGTTCGCTTGAATTGCCGAGGAGCAGCTTAGCCAGGAAGTTAGCCCGGATCCAGATCGTCTTGCCACCGCCCACCACGTTATGTGGCTACCACACTCATTTTCCAGTCCACAATCGCTTGTAACACTACTCCTCCTCCTGCTTACGTCCTACACGAATGGCGCCATCACAACCACCACCGTCGACGATTCTGAAGCGAGTTGGTCGTGGTCGGACAATTGGAACACAGTAACACCCTCGTCGCCGTGTGGGGGTTGTGCGTCCAAGCCCGATACGTCTTCCACACAGGGCGGAACTTGGCATGACGGGAATTATATGGCCGGGAAAGCGGAGAAGACGACGGGGTCATTCACATTCAAAGGTCACTCCGCTCGACTCTTGTTGCCCCACGCATTAACGCATATACTTCCTACTTTCAAGGCACCGGTGTCGAAATATACGGAATTGACCAGGGCAGTTCCCAGGCAAATATCGTTTTCACACTCGGTAGTACGACATCCACACACCACTATACCGGGACGGAGCGTTTTGTCTACCGCGCGCTCTTCTTTTCGGCCAAGGGTCTCTTAGACAACACGCACACAGTCAACTGGGTGTTGGCGACGAACACCCAGATCGGTAAAGATTTGCAAACGGCGATATTCGACTACGCTGTCGTCACCAGTGGAAGTGCCGAGACGAGCACTGGGGGCAGTGGCGGTGGCTCAACTGGAGGCTCAACCGGGGGCTCAACCGGCGGTTCATCCACTGGCGGTGACACCGGTGGCTCTGGCTCATCGGGTTCAGATTCGGGCACGGGGTCAGCGGGTGGTTCTGGAACGGACACTAACACAGGGTACGCTATTATTTTTGCGACTCGTACGAAGGCAAGTAGCTGACGAAATTGACGCCAGCAGCGACTCCGCAAACACCGGGTGCGTGGCGGAAGTTCTGCATTCCTCTATGGCGGGAGTTGATCAGTATTATCTTGGTTCAGGGACAGCAGTTCATCAGGGTGCGTCGACATCTCGAACAGATGCATGTACCGGTGCTAACTCCCCATAGAAATGGATCCGGGGCATCGTGAGCCACATCATCCTTCACCCGCGTAATAATAATAATTTATATGTCCAGTGGTGACAGCTCGTCGGCGTGAGTTCCCTGCTGATAGTTATTCATGAATGCATACTGACATCCCGCACTAGTTCCAATTCTGACCAGGCAAAGTGAGGCGCGCGTTGTTCTTTGTGTGAGATGGTTCCTTATCCGTGATTTGTCGCAGGTCTGTGGGATCGTCGACGTGCGTAACATGATGAATGGAAGATGTCTATCCTGACTTTCTATATAGAAAGAGCGCCTCCCAGACGAAAGGGTGAGTGGTTCGGAGTTTCCGCGCATACTGGAGTCCTGACTCCATTTTGTCGTGGCTAGAACGGCGGTGTGAGTGATCAGTTATTCCAGACACTCCCAGCTTCCGGACCGTCATTGATTTCCTTATGCAGAGGTTCCAATGCATCTCAGACTGCGCAAGTAGAAATTGCTTCAGAAAACAACGTCACTAATCTCAACTGCAGTGAGGGTGCACTAACCAGCCCATCTTCCTCGTAAGTTCATCCCTTGATCATCTATTCCACTATAACCCTCCAACTCTCCCAGAACATCAAATAAGTGCGTCCCACATACTTCATTCCAACCATTTCACTGACGTCGCTTCCAGCGGCGACACCGACCCATCATCCAGTCAATCCGGCTCCAGCCCACAATCCGCTACGGGGCAGTCGAAGCCCAATATTGGCGCAATCGTCGGCGCCGTCCTTGGGGCCCTCTTCGTCGTGATCCTCGCGACGATCTGCTTTTGTCTTTGGCGCAGAAGACGCCAGCGGGCGAGCACCGTCCCGGGGGTAGACCAGCCGCCCCGCGTCCAGCGCCTCCGCGGAAACTACGTGGTCCAGCCGTTCGTGGCCGACGCGGCAGCGTCACCTGCGACTGCCACGGGTGTATCGGCGTCGGAGAAGACGTGTACGTTCTTTCCCCTGCGGTTGGATTCTGTTTGCTGATGGTTGGATTGGATTGGGCTGAATTGTCCTGTTTCCAGTTGACGCAGCGTGGAATAACCCCGCTCCGGCCAGTGTTCCTGTGCATAGGCGCAATGCGTCTGTTCAAAGCCAGCGGAGCCAGCAGGAGGGATCGACGGCACCACCCGAGTCGGTCAGCGCATTTTCATCGGTGTCCACAAACAGTCGAAGTGCCCGTGAGCGCATGCTCGAGGAGCGTCTGGCGCAGCTTGAGGCACATGTTGCGGGGTCGTTGCCGCCACCGTACGCCTCCTCCTAATATAGACGATCCGGACTTTGGACATTTGAGTTATTAATTTTATCGACCCAACCCTGCTTTGTATGATTTCATACGGGCAAACCCATCTCTGGATAGCTTGCCGTTTGCTCATGTAGTTTTCCGCCTGTATAGTCGTATTATAATTGGGTGCTGGGGTATAGAGGGATGGGCTTCTGTTCCACCGTGGTCTGTATCATTACTATTTATTTAGTTATTCCGGTCCGGTCGCAATGTTGATTCAGTGGCAAAGACTATAGTCTAAGACGCAACAGGGATTGAATATATGCACTTCGGAGTGTTCTTCCGCCTCAAAGTTCAACTGTGTTGCCCACACTGCACAGCAGCGGTATTCTTTCCACTCGTACTTCCTTGATTGTCTCCCACAGTAAACATCACTTCGACAGATCCCAGGTGGGATACGTAGGACAATAGCCGTCTTCACACATTTATATTTGCACAACATATTTGCCCTCCACCGTGTTGAAAAAGTATGCGGCTTCGAAGGCCCATTGTTTGCTATTAAGCAAAAATCGGGCTGTCGATCTGGTGGCTCGACAAACAACAGCCATCGGTCGGCTCGGGGTACTTTCAGAGCACGGAGATATGGCTGTGTACATTTTACGAGCTTGGACCGCCGTTCAGCGCTCGGGCCGGACAGCCGAGGGTCAAACAATTGTAGAAACTTGTTTTTCGTGTAAGGAACGACTTGGACCGGAGAATTGGTATCTCTCGATTTCTTGCTCGATTTTTTACGACGAATAAAACATAGATCGCCTCCGAAGTCAAACTTCGATTTGAGTACAAGGGCTGTTTGGTTTTGTTGCGAAAAGGCAGTGCTGCGAATCTCCTGAAAGGCTTCAACTTGCCACCACATCCTCCACACTCATTTCTCGTTCCAACCGCTGGAATCACCGGGAAGCACCCAAATTCGGACCATCAGCCTTTCACTCCCGGAATACCTTCGATTGGTCATGTTCCACATCCCTGAGCTGACGGACCAAATTATCGATCACCTACACGCCGATCTTTCTGCTTTACAGAACTGCGCTCTTGTCTCGCGTTTGTGGGTTCCGGCCTCCCAATACCACATATTCTACTCCATCAACCTCAAAAATGACGGCACATGCCGCACCCTTTGCGACATCATAGCGGATTCACCACATATTGGCCGCTACATCCGCCACATCTACATTTACTTTGAGGCTGACCGGCCTTCCTTCACCTCGCTGATCGACTTGCGCATTCCCGAACCAAGACGGCTCAGCATCGTGAATTGTCCCCACACAGAGGAGCTCGCACGGATTGCCCACCTCATCAACCTCCCCTCGTTGACGGACGTGCGGTTTTTCTCCGGGTCATCTATCAGCCGCGCACAGCTCGACTATCTCGCCCGGACGCGGACGACCATGCTCAGCAACTTGTTGCTGTACTCTGCGTCGGATACACCCGCGGGGGAAGATAAGGACAAGGGGTCGTGGTCTATGGTAGAACAGCCCCTGGAAGTGGCCACGTTGAATATCGGCGGAGACGCGACTCTCACGACGGGGACCCTTGTGGACCCACACGGACCTATACGCCTACGAACCATCAGCACACTCACATTCGAGAGCGACGATATAGGCTGCCTCCCGCGGCTGCTGAAAATATGCGGTCAAGACCTCCTCGTCCTTGAGATCCTTATTGCTTCAGGTAGATAAACATCCCTGTCTTCAACCTCATTCTCACTCAACCTTCTCCTCAGAATCAATCGCATCAGATGTACACATCGGGCACAGTACGATCCCGCACCTCATCGACCTCCTCCTGTCCGACATCACTGCCGAGACGCTCCCAGGTGTGCTGCAACTCCTCTCACAGCTCGCTCCCGGCGCTCCGCTGCGTACACTGCGCCTCGTGCCGAAAGATCCCTCACGTCGGGGCGTGTGCTCTGCGTTCGAGCCGACGAAGGTCAATTGCGCCTTGTGGCGCAAAATCGACAACACCCTGGGTGCGCTCGAGGACGTCGTCCAGGTGGATGTGAACGAGCTGTGGGCGATGCAGCCGGCGTGGGGGACTGAGTTTCTAGAGTGTGTCCCCAAGCTGGTGAAGAAGGGGGTTTTGGTTGTACGGCCGTCGAGGTGGGAAGCGGAGAGCCCACCGGCATCGCCGATATCTTCGCGCAGTAGTTTGGAGCGCCGGTCCCCAGGAAACTACGCAGGAGGGTAGCATGTTGGACGATGGATCTGGACATGCACGGTTTGGTATAGCGACTTCAACGGGATGCCCATGGACTCACATCTCTCGGGCATTCCGGCCTCTAATCCAACCAGTTGCGATGACAGCGGACAACGTACAGTGGGTTGTACAAACTACAGGAACATGTTATATTTGCGAATGGACTTAGTATGTAGAGGAACAATGTAGCTTTAGAGATAGAACGGATACTCAATAACTCCGCATTGATTCTAGTTATCGTTTCTTCTCTTTCAGGCTCGTAGGCGAAGAAATGAACTGCGCCATTTTGGGTTAAAGGAGACGTCCGAAACTCGAAACTCAGAGAGACTTTGGGACAAAACGTCAAATTCCGCAGCATCTTTCGGCGTTGTCGAAACCTGCGCTTTCGGGGACCTTGAAACTCCTGAGCAGGCTGAACATCGAATGCGAATCTCAGAACTATTGGCACGTGGCCGGCAAGCGATCGGTCTGATCCGAACCGGCACTGGGCGAATGGCATGATATGCCGACTCTCGGAATCGCACCGGCCATCCGCCGAGCCTACCGAGCCTCCACTCAAAACGTATTCCATAATCCCAAGTTTCGTGTTCCGTTTTGTGGCTGCTGATCCAAAACTGCATTTTGATCCAAATCTTGACATCGTTGAACCGCAAAAAACACCAACTAAGTACATTGTTCTCGTTCCAGCAGCCATATTTGAACGATCACTGGGCGAATTATATGCTCTCTGACCTGTGAGGAAGAATCGGGCATCTCAAGGACATCTGTTCAAATTCTGCGAGTCGGAAGGGGAGAGAGCTCCAAGGAAGTTCAGATCGAAGATGACGTTCAGGTAATCAATGCTGAGAATGTTCTGGATTGGCTTGTAGCCGTCAGCAGATAAAGCCTTGTAAACCGGTACTGCTGATCCTACAAGTGCAAAATATAATTCCGTCATTGAATTAAGTATGCCTCGATCCCTCCGGAGTTCTTCGGGGCGTGTACCTAAAATTCTCCTCTATCACTATCTAGAATAACTAAGCAATCGACGGGGAGGAACGACTTGAACAGTCCATCAACTCGACTGATCTGTACTCCGTCTGGCATGCCATGGCCTCGGGAGGCATCCGCAAAGAAATTCAGGGAGCACCTTAGGCACCCAATAGTGGTTCTCTCTTCCCAGAATATTTTCCCCGTAGCTGTTTCAACTTCGTGCAATACTAGATGAGGTCACCTGATCCACAACACGGCCAAATCCAGGGAGCGAGATGACGATGCTTTTTTTCTTGTGTCAGCACCACATACGTTCTTCGTGTGCCTTATGTGGTTTCTGCTTCCATGTTAATCTCAGATCTCCCCCAAGTGTGACACGCAAGGCTTTTGTTACACCCGCATGGATTCGCTTCTGGACCCTGTCAAGAGACTCAAAAAAGACGTGAAAATCTCTCAGGAGGCGGCGACAGCTTGATTATCTATAGGAAATCGGGATGCCGGTCGTGCTGCGTATGCCCTGAATTCGAAATATCCCTGAATTACCCGACCCTAACTGCCCAAACTGCGGCGTTTCGGCGCCACGACCTCCGAAAGTGTGCGCATGAACCTGCAGGCATGATGCCCGAACTTATGGGCCTGGGTTATCATCCCGACGGTGGCACTTTGTCGCGGTTGAGATCCGCTCCAAATTTCATTGCGCGGCTCTCAAGACGCCCAAGTCGCGTCGGCCTCGAGGTTGTCGGGAGGCGGTATCTCTGGGATTCGGGCGGCGCTGGGTATCGGGCGTGTGTTGGAGTTGACAAAGTCTCCGCCTATATCGCATTGGCTCATCCCCGTGATGGTCGGTGCAATCACAGACCCGCTCCTCCTCAGCGCGGCCGCATCAAATGTCATCGCGAATTTCAACCCCGATACAGCTATAATATATAAAGCCCACCGTATGGATCCACGAAATCATCATCCCTCCCACTGACCCCTTGTTCCTGCTCATAATCCAGCATCGATAGAGCGCCAGGGTGTCCAAGATTTTTCAGAGCCCGCCACGCACCACAACGCTTGATCGAGGTTGTGCCTCGTCGATATGCATTTATTGTGTATCGCGAGGGGACCCTCGTCAAGCCGCTTGTCGGTAGTGGTGGTCTGTGAACCAGTCGACGACACACGGCGGCTTAGTTGACGCAGTAGGGGATATCTATCCCTATCCCACCACTCATCCGACAATCGTTCCAAGCTCGTCGACGGAGGCCGTCAAGTTCCAATGGCGTATATCTCCAATGGATATTGAGACCAGGAGTCAATAGGTTGTGGTGTACGGTGGCGGCTCGGGATTCGAGGTCCAAATCGTGCCGCGGAGTGGATATTTGGTGGAGATTAAAAGAAGTTATTCAGGGCCTGGTCTACACAGGAAGAAAAGAAGTCTTTCATTTCTCGCACGATGGACAGGATGGAAATGAACATAGCACTTAAAATATCGAAGGTTTTCCACACTGCAGGTCTCGGCATATATCAGTGCTTCGCGTGCAGTCCATATGCGGAGTCAAAGTCCCCAGACTCTCACCTCGGCTCGTGAGTGTACTTGTAACAAATTAAATAACAATTCGATTGGCGACGCAGTGAATTCGCTGGTAGTCCGGAGTAGGAATTCTTGTGCGGTTGATAGAACATGCCCGCTGTTGCCGAAACTCCCCTTGGGTGTATCGAGACGCAATGACCTTGTGGAGCCCGAATTTGCTGACTGAATCACCGGCTTGTGCTAGCTGAGAAGTAATTTGATGTTCGATGAGCTAACATCCTCTCTGGAGGGGAGGTGCCTGTATGTCAATCCACGACCATTGAGTAGCAGCAGCTGGCAAAGACAGATTTCTCCCGACTCAACATTGCACTAGTGACTAAATTTGCTCATGAGGTTCTCCAGCTGTTCCATGCAGTCCCTGTATTTCGCTTGCGCGGTCCCCGTGCTTCGAATGTACAAATATAACTTGAGGCTTCCCTTTCCACCGCTTACTTCTTTATGTCTCCTTTAGTTCGACCGCGGCGGGTCAAAAGGCTGAGATCGTGAGCTCGGCGGGTGTATAGAGGAGTCCAGGGACCGTAGTGTACAATAGTGCCAGGTACACTCAGTTAATCCCCGGGCCCGGCGTTCCTAAGCGGGAACGGCTGTGTAATTCTACCTACCTACCTTCCTACCGCACCTGAGATTCGAACTCATACGACGCGAACACGTGACAGATCACAACAATTAGCTTGCGTGTTGCAAATGCTATATACAGTACAGTGGTAGGTACATACGGACTACAAAAGAAAGGAGGAAGAATTCGAACGACTGTGAGGCTTGTACATTCCAAATATGATATGTACAATTTTCAGTGACCGGACGGGTAAAGACTGTACAAGTTGAAAATGTTCATGGATGGCTTGTGAGTGAGTGAATGAATGAAGGAATGAATGGCTTTCGTTCAAGCCCGAATGAGAGGTATGGCATATCCTGGTGGGAGGGGAGGCTCGACGCCGACGATAGCACAGGCTTGCGTCAGCTGCTTGCGCAAATCATGGCATTGCGTTTGGTTCGCTTGAGCGTGGTAAAGTGAGTGAGTGTGCGCGACAAATATTGAGTTGGGCAGAACCACCTTTGCACGGCCACAGAGAGTTGAGGACGTCCACAACCACTAAGAGATCCTTGCCAAGCTCCACTGCATCCGCCAACCCGGTGTCGTGTGTCCAGATCTGCATGCACCTGTTGAAAAAGTAAACGGGATTCTCATGAGTGTGAGTAACATTTAATTGAAAGCGGAGCCGCATACACGGAGAACTGGTTCAAAAACCAAGTGACCTGGAAGGGCCGGCGCGTTAGCTGGTACCCTTGCGGTCCGCCGAGCTGATACGTGGCCAGTCTGACCCGCTTTATGACCCGGGCCTGGTAGTCGACTGCAAGCAGACATGTACATAATGATGAGATTCCGCGAGCACCACATGATTGAATAGACTGCGTACTCCATTGGCGCGCCTGCTTTCGATTGAACAGCGGGCCGGGCGTCGTCGAGATCTCACGGCTGAGCCCTTGCATCCTATAGAACGACACATGGAACATAAATAACGGCACGACAGCCTGCGAACGGGAGCGAAAACGCACTTCCGGAGCGCCTGGGTTACGCTCATGCGCGTGCTGGAGTACATACAATTATGAGCTCGTGGGCATGGGAGAGGAGAGAGGTCGTACTTGTAAATGTACTCTTGGCACAGGTAGGTCACGCCGGTCTCATAATTACATATGTGCATTTCCAACGCGTCCTCGATGGCCTGCGCCTCGTTCCAGGACTCCTGTAGCGCCTCCCCCTCTTGGTCCATTTCGTGCGGCGTGCGGCTGCCCGGTTGGGTCGAAAGGCGATTGCAGAAGTTCCACAGCAGGAGGCTACGGCAGAACAGGGCCCAAACAGACTCCTTCGGCGAGGGCGAAGTCGGCGAACAGTACGCCGGGGATACACGATCAGTGAACTCGCCTGGGAAGAGAATTGCATACTGTATATATTCGTTAGTTCGGAAGGGAAAAATGCGGGTGTTTCACAGACGTTGGCGGGGTTGGTCAACTCGAGAACAGGCATCTCGCGGTCGAACGCAGCACATTGAACCAAATAGCTCGTAGCTAAACTCAGTGCGCTCCAAGCTAGGCGCCGGCACTCCTCGTTCCGCACTTCCATGGGCGACCATGCCGGGTCCCATCGGAGGGGCGATGTCCAAGAGTGGGTCATATCCGGCGGAGGGGAGCCCGGCGGTACACATGTACACCTTCGTTCATAGTGGTGCGGCCGATATTCGACGGTGACAAGGGGAACTCTGCCATCGGCGAAACGGACCACGCCGGGATCCGAGTTGTCGACGGTTGAGACCGAAATTGTCTGGAGAATGTGATCCAAGAGACGCAGAGCAGCTGCTACACGGTCCGGTTGATAATGTGGGTGGGCCGACGATTCATACAACACAAGAATCTAGATTAGATGCGTCAATATTAATAGCAAAACATCAGAACAACTGACCAGAGCGGCTTCCGCGAGAGAAGCGTCAATCTGCGCGGCGGATTAGATAAGATTGCGGGGTAAAGGGTCCGACATACCCAGGCACCGTTTCCCCCTGACATGGCGATGTTCAAAGCAGTTTGCGCGTTATCCCGCAGCCACGTCGCACGCGTTCGTCCGGCTGACCCTCGTTCCGACTCACTAGAGCGCATAAGCTCAGCCATGGCCAGCCCGGCGAGGATGAAGGCTGGCTGGATTTTCAGCCGCTCCTCCGCATTCCATAACATATCCAGAAAGAATGAAAGATTGAGGAAACACAGCCAGTGGCCCGTGTCGGAGAATCTGCGCCGCATAGCATAAACCGACCGCGAAATCACCGCAGAAGGAGATGAACGTACAGGTATGTCAGGTCGGCGACAATGTCATTCAAGCTACAACATGATTAACGCCGAATATTTCTGGAAAACGCCGAGGTACGAACGGGTACTGCTCGAGAAAAAGCGTCCACCAGGTCCTCTGGTTCGATGTTACGTCGGGAGAAGAAGGAACGGGGAATTTGGGGTGCATTGTTTGCGGTGAAATCGCCGAGGAAGACTGGAGGAATGGAGAGCGGGGCTGCTGTTTCACCGTAACATAAGGACTCGACGTGAATGGCTGATATGCAGGACCTGCGTCCGAATGGGATGTGCGCGGCTGTGGCGAAGAATGCGTGTACTAAATAGAAGATATCTAAGTTCACGGCGCGCGAAGTAAGGAACGTCAACATACTTTGTACAAGTCTGTCGTGATACGTAGGGGAGCAGATGCGGATGCGGATGCCGGTGGATGTGGATGGGGCTGAATGGGCCGAGGTTGGTATGGTGCTGATACCGACCCAATTTCCGACGCCGTGGAGGACCGTTTCCGCGAAGGCGTGGTGGGTTTCTGGGAGTCTTTCATCGTGTGTGGGTGTTCAGCGGGAAGCGATGCAGTGACTGTCGTCGCCTGAGCTGCGTCGACTGCGGCGGCTGACGTAGACGAACTCTTGCGCTTGCGCTTCGCGGGGGAGGGCGAGGAGCCGTCTGCAGGTCGCTTTTTGCAGGATCGTTGGCGGGTACCTGGCCGCTTATCTGGGCCTCTGCGTTTCGGTGCTGTATCATATATGCATTCATTCTTCCGTCGGACACAGTTGTTACAAGAGGGCCTATTCGAGTCGCAGCGGATTTTCCGCCCACGGCTGTGGTAGAGTCAATCATCGAACGCCGCGTTAATTAACGGAAGGCGGATTGCGTTCCAGCGTTGGTGATGCGAGGGGAATATGGTTAGATGAAAAACGTGAGTTGGAATTCCGTTGAAGATGTCAGGCCCGACGCACCAAGGTCGGCATGCTATGACAACGGACGATGTCTCTTTTGATGACCCTCGTCTGGAGGTACTGCCCGCCAAAGGGGAAGATGATGCATTGTTCGCCCTATTGCCGTCCATCGGCATTCCGGATCGATAAGGGTTGTCGTACGCAGAATATTCGCCAAACGGTTCCGAGGAGTCCATTCGAATGGGAGGGGATATTTGCACCGGCAGACGAGAACCTGACTGGTCAGGTGGATCCATTGCGAAATATACATGGTTACGTCCAAACGAGGGATGAGAGCGCGCTAGCTCTCCACCGTGTTCTGATCCCGAATTCGCGCTCGTTGGGCTCGGTACTTGTGTGTGGTGGATTCGTAGGTCGCCTTGTCGAGTAGCAACACTCTGCGCTACGTATATTGACGTGGGATATTGGTACTGTGCCGCGACGGCCGCGTAGAGGTTGTTCGCGTCGTCTTGATAACGGTCTATGGAAGAGCTTCCAGTGAGATGGATGGAGGAGGAGAAAAAGGGTGCGAGCTGCGATGGTAACTAAAAAACAAACTTACATCGACTACTGTTCCCGCTCCCGTCAGGTGCATCGAATATGGGCGACTCCAGGTCGGAGTTGTCGCTCTGCGAGGAGGAAGGATACGGGATCGTGCTGCGCTGGGGCGGGAGGATTTCCCTGGTGGTACGCCCCATGCGGGCAGAAGAAGGGGAGGCCAGCGTATATGGAGGACTTGTTCTGGGGTGTGTAAAGCGTGTCCTCCGCGCAAAAGCCACGCGAGATGGTTATACTGCCTCCGACGCGGGTAATGATCATCGAAGATGCAATCACCGAATATCCTCAAATATCAGAAGGCTAAATATTCTCCTGATACTTATGAAATTCTCCATGAAATGGGGAATAAAAAGACGAAAAGAATATCGAGAAATATGGGCCAGGTAGTGCATTTTCTGAGTGAGTCATGGTTTTGGCTTGACCAGAGAAAGAAAAATAAAAAAGGGAGCGCAAGAATTTCGGGGACCATCCCAATTAGTGGCGCCGATCTGGACCCACGGTAGCAGGTGGCCGACCCGTGCCTGGCTCCACGTGTCCCACGCCATCCAAAGATAGGCAGTCGGGAGTCGGGAAGGCCCCGCTCTTTTCCTCCGACCATCCTCCATTGTTTGATCGTTGGCCCAGAAAACAAGCGAAAACTCCCCGCCCCGTTCTGATTTTCCAGTATTTTTTCTCGTTAGATGCACGGAAGGAGGAGAATATATCGGATGATATGCGAAATGAGGTCGTCGTTATGGAATCCAACAGAGTGCCACAGATTTGGGGGCGAAATGCCTCCCAGAAATAAGGTTTACTCTGCTGTCTTCCATAAATGACGTTAATTTTGCCTAGCGCGCATATGTGATGGATTGGAACGATGCACGGAGAGGATTCTGAGGTACTTATACCTCGTCTGCGGATAATATCGTTCCAGCGGTTGAGAGATGACCTATGTATGTTTGTTCACTCTCATTTTAACCCAACGAACTCATCCTACAGAGGATGCAACAAGTCTTTTGAATATATGCACTCCACCGGGAAATTTTATTCTCCCGGATCCTCTAGCTTCGACGTCGCAGTCCTCTATTCCTCCTCCGAATATGCACCTAATCTCCTCGGTTCGCCCCTAGTTTGTCCTCGAGGGCATGCATCGGCGAGGCGCCTGAGAGAAAACCGCCTCTTCAGCCCGCTTGCTTCGCAACTTCTACTTCATTCTTGATGTTCACCGGGCTTCTTCGACTTCCCCGGCCAGTCAGCAGCGATGTCTATGGCATTGACAGTGACAGTGCCGTCTTGCAGTCAGTTGGCGCGGGTCTTAAAGCTTATCCACAGAGCCATGCAAAATTCGATGGGCCTGGCCCTCACCCCACCCGGTCCCGCCCGACACATGCGTTTGCATGGAAGCCAAAATAAAATCAGCAGCGGGTTTGTCCGGACAGAGCACTCAGAAGTGGACTCGAAACGACCGTTTCTTCTCCCGGAGGCCTTCGCTTCGAGCCATTTGTCCATTTCCTCTCGCGTTTTTACATTTCTCGGGCGGGTTATGTGAATTTCTCTCCGACTCGGCTTCGCTGAAACACCTTACTCAGCATGCGATCTCACCAGAAGCTCCGTGCACGCGAGCATGATCCCATTATACATGAGTGACTGGCGGAAATGCGTCCTCTACTTTGAAATCAAACATCATCTTCTGAGCTGTTCCCTCATACTCCACATTAATTAAATGACCTCGACGTCCATTCACAACATCCACTGCTTTCCTCATGAACCGACGTCAGGGTCCGTCTTCATTACCGTCAGGGCCTTCATCTTGAGTGCCATCAGGACGTTCATCTTCAGTGAGGTCAGTGAGTTGGTTTTTGAGTGTCGTCAATGTCGTCATCTACTACAGGGAAGTCTAAGATGGTTCGTTGTTCCGTTTCTGCGGTGTAGGTCGACTAATTTCAACTACAAGTCGACGAAAGGTGGGGATGGATAATTAGATGGCGCAGGGTTAATTAGGCAAAGCACAGCGAATGGGGAACAGGTAAAGTGGCAGCTGACTCGCACAGCACAAAATTTGGAACGAGAAACGAATTCCCATGCAAAGGTTGATTAACCTGATTGAAATCTGAACTAGCAGTCTTGTCGGGATACGCAGACGGTGATTTGCAAGGCGGGATGTAGAAGGAGCTGAACGATTCAGACGTATGTGCGGAGATGAACTCGGCTGGAGTTTGAGGTAAGAGTCCAGTTGGTATTCTCAGACAGATATAAATAAATAACCCGTATGAACCGAAAGTGGACGCCGACGGCAAACATCTAATCTCGTCGCTGAGGTCCGCATAGCGTGTGTTCATTCAATTGAGAAGGATGCGTTTGCAAGTGGTTTCTTGTTTACCGGAACCTCGCACGAGGTGCGCCTCGGATGACCGGCGCAAGTAAAAATGGTATCCGGGCGAGTAACGGGTTGAAAGGATAAACCGGCAAGGAGATGCACGGATAATTGAATGGGTAATAGGAGAAGAGGAGGTCCGAGGCGGCGGATGTGTGTTCCACGACACGACTGTAGTGCATCCCACGCGATGTGTGAGAACACGAAGAAAGATAAATTTGAACACACACGTATAAGTGCCGTGAATTGGAAGTCGAACGAAGGAACAAACTTTCATCGGATCCTCGAAGTAACTTTTACCGAATTCAGAGTGTAAAAGCCTGCTTGGTCATATTTGAAGGACGATCCGGCGAACCGTAGAGGTCTGTTGAGGGGACTGAAATCTGATTCGAGCCAAGTTCATCTGGGTCGTGTTCAAGCTTACAGCCAGGTTGGGCTTCAACGACGAGTTAGGAGGCTGTAAATAACCCGCACCTGCACGCAGACGGTAGAACTTCTAGTCGTCGAAAAGTCCAGCCTGTTGTGGCATCCCGCTCGGTGCGGGTTTTGTGAAACGTCAAGGACGTGGGTTTCCAGAGGCAAATATAGGCACAAGTGCGAGCTCGGTCCAGTAGGCGTGACGGGTTTGTAGCATTGTGGAAGCGGGATTTGAAGAGCTGGGTGAGTTGAACCGCCGATTGTATTGCGGTTTGAGACCATGGGCGAAGGAATCTACGAACAGCTGAGCCTCGGTGCATGGGAGGGGGGCGAAGCTTCATGGAATGGTTGAAGGCCGTGGTTGGGATTCGTAGTCGATAGAGACTCGCAGGCGGAGGTTATAAATCTTCGAAGCAGGGATTTGAATGTAGGCCGGCGGTGGAGCTACGTCCCCGCTCCGTTCTACTTGCGATTGTGGTGGCTTCCATTCACGGTTCTTTGTAGACCGTGCATATTTCACCTCTTCCCAGCCACAGAGCAGTCATGCGAGAAGATGTAGCAGATTTGAGACGTTACCGCCAGGAAGGGGAACCAGAAATGAAACGGATGCGCGGATAATTGATGGAAAAACGAAGGCGGAGATAACCCTGTGATGAATTCGGAGCCATGACTCTATATTCCGCGTGAAACTGTGGGGAATTCAATTCACACAAAAAGCCGAAGAGTTGTTGAAAGCAGAGTTGGGAAACGCGGATTCCCAGGTAGTAAATGGAGCCGGTTGCCAAAGACTCGAGTGAATGATACAGGATTTACAAGTCGAAGGATTCAGCATTTGTCGCGGAGCAATGGATGTTGGGGGTCAGTCTAAGTGTAACATCTAGGTTTGGGATTATCTATGAGGAGGTGAATTTCGGAGTTGAAGTTCCCTCCGCCCCAGCACGGAGACTGTCAAGCAAATCTCTAAGACGCGGCCTGAGCTTCTTGATGAGCTCATCATCGTCCGCGTCAGGTGGCGGCTGGCGAGAGAGAAGTAGGGTTAGCAGATGTTCACCTTTGGTGGAACGCAGCTCCCACCATTTGGTCTAGTAGGTACTGATGAGTTTGTATGGGTCAGAAAAAAGCTGGGTGTCTCATTGGGATGCGTGACTCACCTCTGCCTCATCTATCGTCTGGATTGGAACGATGAGCGACAAGGAACGTTTAGTTCGACGATAAGGGGATGCGAGCCATACCAGGATGATTGGCCCTCTTTGCGAAGCGGTTTAGACGGTACCAGGAAGCCTTTGAAGTTGAAGTGGACTTACCGATTCATGGTGGCGGAGGAGAAGAAGCTGAGCAGAAAAGGAAATTCCGCGTGGCGCGCTTCTGTGCCGCCACGTACACAGTTGTCAACCAGTCGAGTCACCACGTTCAGGTTTGGTTCAGGCAGGCTTTTCTCAAGTCTCTCACGCATTACCGCAAGATGCAATAAACCGATTCGCAGTTGATTCATTATTTCTGATCAGAAGAAACTTATCGATACTGCCTGAACTTCAAGGCGCGAATTTATAAAGAGTCACGAAGATTCGTGACGATTTGAAACAGATAACAACACAGGGCTAGCATAATTTGGAACATATAGCCGCTCGGTAGAGTCGCAACTGTACTCTGAAAATACTCCATGAACACGGAACATCTATTAGATGAGATCGCTGAAAAGACCACGAAAGTTAGGAAACAGAGGAGATTGAACATGTCAAGTTACTCACGCAATGTTGGTCGGCATCTCGTAGATCTGCGTGTTGTAGAACTCTGTGCGGAAATAAATAAATTAGCGAGTATCATAAATGGAGGTAGGGAGACTCACGTTCGATGTCGCGCATCATGCCGACGTCCCTGGTGGTAACGAAGTTAATCGAAACGCCTTTACGGCCAAAGCGCCCACCGCGACCGATGCGGTGGATGTAGTTCTCGCGGTTGAAGGGCAGGTCGTAATTGATAATGAGCGACACCTGCTGCACATCGATACCACGGGCGAGGAGGTCCGTGGCGATGAGAATTCGACTGGAGCCCGTGCGGAACGCCTTCATGATTATCTCGCGCTGTTTCGCATCCATGTCGCCATGCTGCTCAAAATTTAATTCCTTGGCACAATGCAAAAACGATGGGGCCAGACGTACCATGGTAGAGACGGTGAACTCGCGACCCTGCATCTGCTCGGTAAGCAGGTCGACCTTGCGGCGGGTGTTGCAGAAGATGACCGCCTGCGCGATGTTGATCGTGTCGTATAGATCGCACAGCGTATCGAGCTTCCAGTCCTCCCGTTCGACGGCGATGTAGAACTGCTTAATGCCCTCGAGGGTAAGCTCGTCCTGCTTGACGAGGATGCGCACGGGATCGCGCATGAACTGCTTCGACACCGCCAGCACCTCGACGGGCATCGTCGCGGAGAAGAGGGCGACCTGGGTGTCGGGCGGGAGCAGCTGGAAGACGTCGTAGATCTGGTCCTTGAAGCCCAAGGAGAGCATCTCATCCGCCTCGTCGAGGCACATGATCTTGACGTTGTCCGTCTTAAGCGCACCGCGTTTGATCATATCCAGCGCACGGCCAGGCGTGCCCACGACGACATGGACGCCGTCCTTGAGCCGCATGATGTCCTCGCGGATGTTGTTGCCGCCCACGCATGCCATGCTCTGGATGTTCATGTAATCGCTGAGGGCGACGACGACTTTGTGGATCTGGGTGGCGAGCTCGCGCGTGGGGGCGAGGATGATGGCCTGGGTGCCCTTGACATCGAGCTCGAGCCGCTGTATAATCGAGATCGCAAAAGTGGCGGTCTTTCCGGTGCCCGACTGGGCTTGCGCAATCACATCGTGTGCCTTGACGACAGGGACGATGGCGCGTTGTTGAATAGTGGAAGGTCTTTCAAAACTTAGAATAGGAGCGTTAGTACTCTGTACGATAACAGAAGACGGCGAAAATTACCCATAGGCGTAGATGCCGCGAAGAAGCTCTGGTTTTAATTCCAGGCCATCGAAGCTGAAGAGGGATTTGAGGTTTGAGACGAACAGTCAAGCGCGCAGAACTAACCTGTCTACGACTTGATCCCAATTGGACTCAGTGTCAATTAAGGGGGCATCTTGAATTTGTGACTCTTCTCTGTCGCATCACAAGATATATCTGAGAATCTGGGACGAGTCGGGTAATGGAAAGACGCACCCTTTCATGCACTTGTTCTATGGTGAAGGGGATATAAAATGCCTTCGAAGTGTGGTTGTTGGGTTGTTGGTGGGTGTTAAATGTGTTGATAGACGTCTCATACTCTCCATGATTTAAAAGAGAGCGACATCGGAGCCGAGTGGGGCTCTCCGAGTCAATCTTGTGAACGGAGCCGTCGTACTAGATCCATTCTGTGTGAGTCAGCGACTCCGGACCATACTCATCGGTACGCTCTGCAGAGCGGTGCTGACAGAGGCTGAGTACGGGCGTTACCATGGGTGCAAATTGCGATGCAAACCTGTCCAGATCTGGAGAAAGTCGGTCTGAGTCAAGTCCAAGTGGGTCCAAGCAAGGGTCCAAGACTGTTCAAGGTGCTCAAGAATGGCATGCCACTAGATGTCAAGTTGACCAGTACCGAGTTTGAACTAGTTCGAGTGGACGGGCAGTATGGATGTAACTTGGAGATGAAGGTTTGGGGCAAAAATGGACACTGTGGCTGTGTTGCCTAACATGTACAAGCACCCGCCCTCCCGCCTCGCTGTTTTGGGAAGACGCCAGATTGGGCCTTGCACAACGTCAGAAAGCCTGCGTTGGTTACAGATTTACTGGACGTTCAGATAATAATTATGCCAGAACAGAACAAACAAAAAATGTACAATGGAACAAAATAATCACGAGTTCAACTCTGGTAGCTGTAACTAGTGTGGACAGTGTAACCCAAGATAATAAACAACAAGTACAGCGTTTGGTTTCACGACTCGTGAGCTCTGTTTCCTTCGGCGACCGACACTCGCGCCATAGGTGAAGCAGCCTTCGCAGGAATCGAATTAAAATTCCACATCCAACAACGTATATTATATTTAGAAGTCTACAATCATATAAAACTCGTCGTCTTCCTCCTTAACTCGGATTGCCTGGATCGATTTCCCATTCATGCTTGCCCTATAATCCTTCAACATAAAACCAGCTCCCTGCCCATTGTCTGTCCCCAACAAAGCTTTGAACATATTTTCCGTCGCCCCATTGGGCTTAAGGACTGTCCAGCCGTTGTCGACTGGGTATGGTATGCTAGCTCCGAGTACCTGAGTGATAATAGCCTTGGTGTCCGTGTTTTCAATCTCGAATCGCAGGATGTGCTGAAGCTCCGATAGCTCCCCGCCCAGAATTTTGTACTGCTCGCCCACCAATGTATTCCAGTTCAGCGAATTATCTGCGGTCCTCTGCGGGTTATTCTTATTCGACAGGCGGTTTTCTGGAATGTAAAAGAACTTCTCGTTGTAATTGTCGGCGCCGACTATGATGCCTTTGGCGGTGTCGAAATAGTTGGTGTACGCAGTTTCTTGGTCCGCGCGCGCAACGGTGAATTTAATGATCTCATCGGATACCGCACCACCAAAAAGATCTGAAATCTCTTCCCCAGTACCCGAATCCGTGCTGAGCTCGGCGTCTGTCGCCAAGGTCTTATATATGTTGTCGTACTTGTCGGTCAGGCCTGCAGTGTCGGTCGTGGCAGCTACAATCCCATGTCAGCGTCGAGGCTTGACCAAACGTGGATTGGCTCACATTGAATTTTTTGAAGAATGCCGTCGCCTTTAGTAATACATTTCTGGAGTAGGGCCGCCGCATCCTGAAGCAATTATCAGTCGTAATTATGAAAAACGATTGCAAAGGTACCCCTACCCCTCTTCCTGTGAGTTTGGATGGCAGAGCTGCAACATAAAGCACGGAGACAAGTGTGGAGACGAACAAGTTGAGACGCATAGTGAGGTAGTGGTGGTGAGTGGGTGAATGAGATGTACGGCCAGCGCACAAAAACCAACCAGGGTTATTGGTTGTGCTGTTGTGGGCCGCTCATTTTATATATTTCATGGCGGGTAGCCGGCGGCGACCACGCTCGAGTTCCATAACAGCGCAATTCTCTCGTAGTTCGTTGCTCCAAGTATGGCATATGATCCCGCGTTACTATGTACAAACGGGGTTTAAGACGCGGTGCATATTTTCGGCGCCCTAGACAGAGTAATAATAACCCGGGGTAGCTCATCGAACACTGGGTAACTTGTTTACATCGCATCGAAACGTGATCTGCGGAGTTGCGCGGTGATTAATGCGTTGTATTGAGTCGCGGCTACGATCGCTGATTACAACATTATCCTTTGCCTCAGACCATGCCACAGCTACCCATCGACGTTCTCGAAATCATCGTCGACTCAAGTGCAGGCTACAAACGCCTGCTCTGCGCCTTCAGCTTAACCTCGCGCGTCTTGACTGCGCGTACTCGGGTGCATCTATTCCACGCCATCTATCTCGGCACTCCGAATGGTCCCAACAAGGAGAGTCCGAGTGCTCGATACGGCAAAGTTATCCCCACACGATGCGACGCATTCCTCTCGCTCTGCGCTGAGAACCCAAACCTTGCTCTTCACGTCCGTGAACTTGTAATCACGGAAAGCGTGTGGCACCCGACAACTGGACAGCGTTGGTCCAACCGCTCTCAATCTCTTGTCCCAGTCGTACGCAGCCTTCTGAACCTGAAGCGCTTCGCGTTCCGCACGGAAGGTCTAAATGTGCAACTCTCCGTCCCCCTGAAGGAGATCCTTTCCGTAATCCTTGCAAAAGCCGACATGGAATGGATCAGCATGTCGGACATCCAGTTCGGCCACGCATCCAACTTGTTCTCCCTCTTCACGAACGCTGGGCCGCAACTGCAGGTGTTGAACCTCGCCGATATCGCCATATACCTGAATAATCCAGTTGTCGAGGACATATCGGGGTACATCCCGGTGCGGATCGACACCCTCGCTGTCAGCTTTGATATACAGCACGTCATGGAGGAACCGATCATTCGAATTGCCCTTCAGCGCTCATGTCCTCTGTTTGACATGCGGAGCCTACGTTGTCTCCAACTGCAGGTTTATCACGGACCTCAGGATATAGATCGTGTACACGCGTGGCTATCAATGGGCCGGTCTGTTGAAGAACTCAATATTCATATCGTGCCGGGAAATAAAGCACTACGTTAGTATTTCTGCTTCGAGGCGTGATTTCTTTCACTAATCAACCCATCTGCCTAGGATGGCGGCAGCGACGTATGTGGAGGCACTGGATAACGGAGCATTTCGATTGTTCGAAGCGCATCGAGATGCCGTGCTTACAGAAGATCTCATTCAAAATGAAGGATCACTACGGAATTGGCATCGTTGCTGCAATAATGGAATTCGTCGCACTTGCACAGTCCCTCACACACGTCACCATACAATTCACCAGTTCACGAGGCCCACTATCCGTTCTTGACGAACACGCTTGGCGGCAGGTCGACATGGCATTCTCGCGGGCGACGGTGTTTCCTCAACTCAGCAGCATAGAGATCCTGTTCGACAAAAATTCTCATGTTATACTGGACTTAGATCGGGGGCTGAGCGGCATTATGATCAACACAGTAGACATCTTACGGATTACAGAGACTTGCTAGATGGTTGGAATTTCCCTTTGGCAACATGATAGTCGCATTATCTCTTCATTGGGCGACTCCAAGGCGATTCAATGTTTGTTGTCCAGGCGGCGGAGCACGCAGGCTCCCCGAGCGCTGTCGATGTAGGGCGGTAATTACAACAAATTATCAAGCCTCCAATTCAAACGGGGATCCGACGGAGACTAAATGGAAGGCACTGCAACGGCGAAGATCAACTGCCTGATTTCCTCGTTCAAGCGTGAGACTAGAACTTTATCTTCATTAGCAACAACATCAACGGTGCTGTCCTCCGAAACCGGGATAGTCCTGGCACCCTAGACCTCTAACTGGAGAATCCCAGTATCAATGGTATCTGGGCGTCCCGGTATCTAGCTAATAACTCTGGGTATGAATGATGTCCACCGCTCTGACGGATCATGATTCAATCTCTACTGTAACGATCATCTTAGTTTAACTCGCAAAGTGTCGTAACCTAGCGCAATCCAACCATGTTTCCGGTCAGTGTTTCCAGCAGGTAGGTCCGGTTTCCAAATACAGCGTTGGGATCTCGAGACTTCCTCAAATATAAAATACAATGGCTAAGACCATTGATTTTTATCGGCTGGTCCGTTTCTTCCATCACCAATCCCACTGAATCAATATGCGTGTAGCTGGCTGCATTTTGCTTGCTCTGTCTCTGCCTGTCTTCGCTGTGCCCGTCCTCAACGCCCCAAATAGACAGCTTGTTAGTTTAGACCTCTTAATCCGCGCTTAGCTGACCTGTTTACACCCAGGAGCGGCGAGGCAAGGCACCTCCACCCGGTGGAGGAAAAACCACGCCGGCAGCTACGGTAAAGCCACCGATTAGTACTCCGACCAAGCCCACGACGACGCCTAAAGTTACCTCCCCTCCGCCGTCCAAACCTCCGTCTCCTCCGCAATCGTCTGCCCCCATGAAACCATCGTCCCCGGTTCCAAGTGCCGGTGTGGAATTCCGCGTCTCTTTTAACCGTCGAGCTTATGTATCCTGTCTCCAGCACCTGCATCGAGCAAGCCAGCACTCAGCAGCTCTTCGCCATTGTCTGCCTCCCGTTCATCAGCGATAATACCATGTAAGGTTTCGCGAACCAAACTATTTTCTCTTCCTCCTTGAGTAAAACGCAACATAGCGTCAGCCAAGAGCAGTTTTCTCTCGAGCGCAGTGTCGAGTGGATTGTCCGCATCGGCGAGTAGCGCGGGTTCCCTTTCTTCCGCGGTGTCAGCCTCTCTGTCCGTGTCTGCATCTCAATCAGGATCTTCACTTTCTGCTGCCTCAGGCTCTTCTTCCGCAGGGTCTGCATGTAGGTTTCTATATCCGATGCAAAGTCTTTCTGTAATCCAATTTTGTAGCTGCAACGTCAATGAGCGCCAGTTCAGCCGTTGCCTCTGGATCTCAAGCAAGTGATTCTGGGTCGGCATGTATGCCTCACTTTCCTGTGCAAAGTTTCTCCCTCTCTAATCCAACTTTAGCTGCAAGTTCAATGAGTGCTAGTTCGGCGGTCGCCTCAGGATCCCAACCAAGCGGATCGGACGTGTCTGCATGTATGCGGTTCTTCCTAACTCTACCCTGCGATATTCATTTTTTAACATCGCAGCTGCAACTTCGATGAGCGCCTCGACGAGCGGATCTGCCTCCGTGTCTGGAGCAAGCTCAGTGCCGTCGGCCTCGGCCTCCGACTCTATGTCGGGCTCATCTGTGTCCGCCAGTACCTCTTCCTCTGCCTCGGCCTGTGGACGTAAGAATCCCGCCGTCTTCCCATCCACAATTGGTTGACATATCACCGTTCTCTCCAGCCGTACCAACAAACGCAATCCCCAGCGTTCCTAACCAAATACCGAATGGATATATTGTCTCGCTCAAGCCCAAAACAGATCTCACGCAGCACCTGGCGAACCTCAAAGCCGCCCTGACTAGCGATGCACAGTGTGACCCCGGGGCGCCTGCGGGAGCAATCGATACACAGACTACGATCAAGGACGACACGAATGGGTCGATTTATAGCGGAAATTTCACGGATAGGGATGTTGCTTTCATCCGGACCACTCCAGAGTTCCAGAATATCATGAGGGACATTACTGTTCCCGCTAACGCTACAGCTGATAGTTCAGGCGATAACTTGGTCTAAAAGCGAGTGCGTGAGATGGGGGAGGGTTTGAACTTTGAAGGATCTTCAGTTACATCTTTCCTGTGCATCGGATCAGAGAAATGAATTCCTCAGAAAGCAGGTTGTGTTGGATGCCGGGATGAAGAACGCCCAGATTTTCAATGTAATGAAAGCATACACATTCTTGAAAATCGCGAGCTTAAAGCGGCCTAAGTAGAGGCGCGGACACATTACTGGATAATTGATGACACACCCGTCTAGTCACGCCACCGCGTTTCTGCCGGTGTGCCGAGGCATGCTGACCAAGCGTTGATCTTCTTGTCCGCAACTTCCATCTCGATTTCTCCCGACGGGCCCACCGCGCTATCTCGTCCGCGCAGGATCCAGAGCATGCTCGAGGAACTGTCCAACATGGATAGGATAACGCAGCTCCAAGACGAAATCCAGCAGCTGCTCTCCATCATGGCTGGGTCGATAGCGTACCTCACATCACGCTCGAACTTCGTGCAGGTTAGCGCGGAGGTACCGATAACCAAACAGCGGAATCCGGAGAAGTTTGATTCGGAGGAGATGTTTGAGGGTACAGTTTTTCGAATATCTTGCAGAGGTGGATTAACGAGAGTCGCAGCGAACAAAAAGGAGCTTGTGATGGACCTTATCATCAAGGCGAAGCAGGTGGAGTATCTCATCCAGTCCCTGCCAACACCGGAACCCGAGGAAGATCAGGTGTGCAGAATTTTCACCGGCGCTGCCGGAATACCGACTATTTTATATGGCAGACCCGACGACTGGAAGCGCTCGACGACGAGATGACCGCCGCCAACGCGGAATATGGGCGTGCAGTTTTACGGTCGAGTGCGTCTTTCATTTCTTTGGATGGTGCTCTTAATACTAATATCAATTTCTGGACAGAGGATCTCCACGGCCAGATAGCGGACGCCCTTCGACTGGTAATGCAGGAAACGGACGCGGATCTCCAATAGTGCCGAGTGTATATTAATATCAACAGATCGCTTCCCCTTTTGAAAAAAAACTGCTTTCTGCAACTTGATGTTATGTAAGGTCGACCTCTCTGGATGTATCAGTCCTTATTTCCTGTTTTCTCCCAAGCCTTCTCCACATCAATGCTTCCCGGCTCTCCTTCTTCCGATCATCACCAAGTACTCACTAGTACTGGAATCCCAATTCCCCGAGGTTACATGGTAATCGGTGTGAGTTGAGTACGAACAATTCTTTGATATATTTGGGTTCTGCATGACGGTTTCTCCTCCCACTGACGATACAGAAACAGCCATGAACCACTTAATTTCCTGTTCTGCCTTCTTCGATTTGCGAAACAATTATACTGGGGAGCATCTTGGGGCTGTGATCTACATATCTCGATTACAGCATTGCCCCGCATTGCCATAAGCGTGTCGGTGGTTTTTTCGCTCTCGGAAGCCCGGCTGTACGCCATTGATCTGAACGTTGCTGGTGGTTTCTGACTGGTACGTCTGCAAAATTAATGGTCTTTGTTCAATGGTTAAGTATTGTAACACGGTATATGAGTTTTGTGATCCTCTGCACAATGTGATGCGCGCTGATGTCAAAGCCCGTAGTTTGGCGGTACCAAGCCGGGCCAAGCCGCCGCCCGCCATCAAAATTCTTGCAAAATCACAAAGGCTGTGCTCAAGATGTGCGCGATGTTCCACTTGGCGCTGGGTTCGAGGATTTTCTGGGCGTGTCGTGGGATATATAAGGCAGGCCAGAGCCACGATTCTTTCACTCTTCAACTTCTTACCACCTCTTTTTTCCCCCTTTTCAATGCTGCTCTCGGCGGCCTTACCTTCTGTTTTCCTTTTTTTATTGGCTCAGCCATGGTTCGCTGCTGCAAACGGGCGTGATCAGCAGCCGTCGCAGCCCGGTGACGATGACCCCGACGACGATATCACCAATAACAGAAACAATCGCGTGTGTGCTAACTCATCTGTTGATCTTATGATGTCTCATATTGCCACTGCAGTACACCGCGGCTCTAAAGATAAATGGGAAAAGTATGTTCTTTGAAAGCAAGCTTCATTATTAAGCGGCTCAATGCTTTCTAGTCATTAATGTGACTCTCGACACTGGAAGTACCGACCTATGGTGCGTAGTATCGCCGCCCCCCCCTGTTTGCACATTCTCATCAACGTCTCCTTAGGCTCAATCCACCCGGAGGGGTTGGACCGTTCGAGAACACCGGCGTAGCACACATGATCAAATACGGCGAAGGAAAAACCTTTGTGAACGGTACAATTGCGTTAGGGGACATTGAAATCGCCGGGCACAGAATCCCTCGTCAAGGTAAGCAGTACTTTAACTCCCCTTCTATTTACTGTCGTATTCATGCGCCGCCTATAGCTTTTATCAATGTCACGCAGGTGTGTTGTATATATTTTTCCGCCTTATCAAGTATATGCTGACCCATACGGTGAAGATCAACGGTCTAAATGAGTGCGGCAACGGTATATGCGGGCTCGTGGGCCTCGGATTCGACAGTCCTTCAAAGGGAATTGCGAGAGAGCTCAACGGAGCAGGCATCGACCCCTCCGTGGGCAAGTCTGTCCTGTCTAGCATTTTCGATCAGAGCCCCACGCCCGAGAAGAACCGTTTCTTCGCCATGTCGCTGTCCCGCCTTGGAGACGAGAGCTCACCCGAAGCATCAATCAACATCGGCGAGTACGACCCCGACTATGAGGCTGTTCAGTACGAGGCGAAGCGCCCTGTGTTCCCACCCAACGCGACGAGCTGGCATGTCCTTGCGGACGGTGTTACCTTGAACGGCGTGGCTGTTCCATGGCACGCGAACGGCACGAAAACGCCCTCCGGGAAGAATCTCGTCCTCCTCGACACCGGGACGACGAACATCCTTATGCGTCCCGACATGAGGGACAGTATCTACTCCAAGATCCCCGGAGCCGTCCTCGCCAAGAACTCCTCGCTTCGCAACGCGTACTGGAGCGGCGATCGCGACGTCTGGGTGGTTCCCTGTAACGCCTCCATGGACTTCAGTGCAGTGTTTGGGTAAATTATAAACTTGCCTATGTTGTGGGAATAATCTGACATCTTCGCAGTGGCCAGCCATACCCCATCGACCCGCTTGACATGACACAGATGTACACCAAGGTCGGGCCGAACGGTGTGAAGTACACCATTTGTGTTGGTAGCATCACCAACGGCGGAACGATCACGTCTGGCAGCACCGACGCCCTCTTTGGCGCCACGTTCTTGCGCAATGTGTACACGGTGTAAGTATCAATTCGCCTTCGACCAGTCATTCCCAACACTGACTCTCTTCCACCAAAGGTACTCGTACGGAAACAACGAGACTACACCGTTCGTACAATTCCTGTCGCAAACGAAGCAGTGGGAGTCTGCGCAAGAGTTTGCTGCCGTCCGCAAGCAGCTTCTGGCAAACAACCCCCCTGAGATTTCCCCCGCGGATCTCGTTCGCATCTTTGACGGTCCTTCAGCCGGTTCGTCGTCTGGCGGGTCCTCGTCCGGTGGATCGTCCTCTGGCGGTTCTTCCTCAGGCAGCCCCTCCGGCTGCCCAACGACTCCCTCGGCGACTGCGAGAGTTAACCTTCTCAATGCCGATGGTTCTGAGGCCACTTCCTCGTCCACCCTCGATAAATACGGACCAGTCATCATCGGGCTCCTCGGCGCGAACCTGGTTCTCGTACTTCTACTCTTGATCCTCGGCGTGATGAGCTTTGTCAGGAGGAGCAGGACGGTCGGTCCGACGGGTGCTTCTAGCACATCGTACATTTCCGTCAAGGTGAAGGATGACTCCCTGATGCGCCCCTCGTTCGCGGAGGAAAGACCGTACTCGGATAGATGAACTTGGCAGCCGATGCATGAATGTGCTCGCTCGGAATTTCCTGTACTCGATCTTTGTCTAATTTTACGCGGACTTGAATGGACTTTCTTAATTGGTTTTTTTTTTCTGCTGCATGGGATTGCTGCATCGACTAGGCAATCATCCCGTGCAAAAGACATTAGATGTGCGGAGCAGGATAGGAATGCACATCACAATTGAACGGAGTAGGGGATCTGTTTATAAAAATATTCAGGCGGAAGGCAACTTAGTCCATCGAACACCCTTGGTATCGCCCATGGATGTTCATCGAAAACAGTCTTGATTACTTCAATATAGATAATAGATCGGATGAAACGGGTATCCGTTTGAGATGCGGGTCGTATACGTAAGTATACCCAGAGGAAGAGAGCAAATTCGGAAAGCAAGGAGCAGCTCGCTGAATCTGAAATTAACATGTGGAGAGGGAATTGTTTCACTGGTAATCTTTGCTGGAACATGAGTTAGAAAGATAGAATAATAACGCCACTCATGAAGAACCGTCACATCATGCGTTCCCATCGTCGTTTCTCCAGCTCCTCTCCTCCACGCGGATGGCCAACAGCTCCGGAAGAAAGGATTCCACCGTCTTCCACCGAAGGTGGAACTCAATCGATTGGTCCTGTTGTTCCTCATTGAGGTTCTTGAGATCGCTCTCGGGGTTCTCTCGAACAGTCGATATGATTTGGAGCCCCGAAAAGCTTCCGGAGATAAATCGCGCAACGGATATGGGGGTAGATATCGCGGAAAGGTCCACGTCGAGGTGCCGTAGGCGATGCTGAACTGTGCGAGCCACTGGGTTGGCTTCGGGCTCTGGGATCACGGTAGCATCGAACGTCATGAGGAGGTCGCGCAGATTCGGGCAGTAACGAGCGAATGAGCGTAGCGATGTGAGTGTGGGAGAAGGTGACGGGGTCACCCGATTGATGAAGTGCATCCCCAATTTGAGAGTTTCAAGTCGCGGCCACGCCTGTGCCAAGGCGGAAACCAGCGTATCATCCAGCTCAAATCCGAAAGGCGCTACGATGCTCACGGATGTGAGAGCACCGAAACAGAACAGGGTCTGAAGTGAGTGGCCAGGGATCGGATGATCAGTGGGATGATTTGTGTCTGTCCTGAAGTCGCATTTGACGTCGAGTCTTGTGAGAGCTAGGTGAGAGATACCTGCCGAGACAGCGTTGAAAATGTCGGAGGCCTGAGCTGGAGTCAGAATATCCGTAAAACAGACGATGAAGGATGCGAGCGGGACATGGCTGCTGCTGCAGAATCGAAGAAAATGGATGACACTTTTGACGTGTGGATGTTTCATGGACAGTGTGTTGAGGCGGGGAAAAATCTGGGTGTCATTGGTGGATTTTGAAGATGGCGTCGACAGACGGCCGCGCACTTCCAGCGATCTCAGTGTTACAAGGCGACTGATATGCGCCAGAGCCGTCTGGTCGATACTGTCCGCCGATATATGCTCTGCACCATGGATCTGCGTTAAGAAGATCGATACAGCGGCTCTGTAAGAGTTGTATTCCATCCCAGTTGGCCGGAGGATGGAAATGTCCTTTAATCTGGGACATTTAACGGCCAAATTTGAGAACAGCGAGAGATCACCTTCGCAGGTTAGGTGAAGGCTGATTTTCACCAGTGTCGGATGGAGGAATAGATGAACATAGTGAAAGTTTTTCTTTGAGAATCCCCAAGAAAGACTTTGAAGGTTTGGGAATAGCTGATCGGGGATGCTCAATGCGATCGCCGGGAAGACGCTCGTCAAGACCCATCCAGAGAATTCGGACCGAAGGCTTTTAATGCGGGGTGAGTAGAAAAGGACCCGACTCCAATCGGTGGCACGGATGGGTCGAAGGAGACGCTGAATTCACTTTAGTAATTGCTGGCAGTCGGTCCGTTACTGCACTTACCGCGGTAATCTTTACCGCAGATTCGACACCCCATAAATCTGGTGGCAGGCAGGACAGCAGATTTCCAAGTTCAACACTTCGCCACACGATATCGAGAGCAGGACGCTGAAAGGTCGAACACGTTCTCGCCATCGTTGCAAGGTCTCCGAGCCCCAGCTCAGAGCAAATCATACCCAGATTTTCTGGGATGGTCAGACAGCGGTGCATTTCCTTGGGAGACACTGAGATGGAAGCAAATGCGCTGAATGCTTGATTGAACATACTATGAGAGGCTCCGACATGCTTCGCGTAGGCGTCCTCGGTCCTGACATGATGGGAGGAAACTTGAAGAAAACGGGGGGAAAATGCTCTCACGATGTCAAGCACCAAACACGCACAAGTATGGAAAGGCATCAATCGTTTCAGAACGTGGTGATGCTCCTGCTTTGTACTACAGTCGACTCTGTTATAACCCATACCCCTCCGTCACGGCAAAAAGTATGGGTTAGCACAGAGTATGGGATGTGGCAGAGTCACATGAGCTCTACCAATTTATGTATTTTATGAAAAGGTCCAAAGTTTCAAACATATTATTACAGCTGTTTCACATACATAGTGATGGGAAAGTTCGGTTCGGTTCAGGTTCGGGGTACATTTTGCTGAACCCCGAACTCGAACTTCGGTTCAGGTTCGGAATTTTGCCGAACCCTGAACCTGAACTGGGGGTTCAGGTTCGGTTCAGGTTCGAACCTGTTCGAACCTCAAATTTTTCGTGCCCTCAAAATGACCAAAATTTGGGAGGTGATGGATAGCAGGGACATTTTTTGTGATTGAGGGAAGGTGTTTTTGACCATTCAGAGAAAACCAGAGCATTTTCTGCATGGTTCAGACAAATCTGATGACAAAAAATGCCATCTATGTTGTCCTTGTAAGGCTTTGAATGCCAATAGGTTGACCGAATATTATCCTAACATCTGTCCCTGGATCACTTAATCTTGGAGTACATATCAAGTGAGTATGGGAGGGAATTTGAAGCCGAAAGTCACTTAAATTTGGTCAGAAATCCCCAAAATGTGGCACTTTTCGGTTCGGGGTTCGGTTCAGTTCAATTTTATTTTCTATGGCCCGAACCTTGAACTCGAACTTCGGTTCAGGTTCAGCAATTTGCCGAACCCTGAACCTGAACTTCGTGTTCAGTTCGGTTCAGTTCAGGTTCGAACCGAAAGGTTGAACCGAACTTTCCCACCACTACACATACATGCACAATCTGAATCCCATCCATACCTCAGGCGTCAAATAGTCTGAAATCCAGCCAATTGATATATGGAACCATAATTTCTGAGCTTCAACTTGTACCTGATGTTGCAAAACAGGCGGAAACTATGTCTAGAAATTAGTTGTGGTACTATAAAACATACAATAAGATTTTAGGACTTTCTCCCAGCCAAAAATCGTTGAAAACATCCCTTAAAATCCATAGAAATAGGTACAAAATATGGGTTTTGAGCCCTCAAAACATATGGGATATGGAGTACTAGAGAGTTATGGGTTTTTGGTTGACTTTTGGCGGTAACGAACTTGGTTACACTGAAATTTTATGGGGTACCGCAGAGTATGGGTTTCGACAGGTATGGCTTATAACAGAGGCGACTGTACTTACTTCTCTCTTGACAGACTGACCACTCGTTACCTCGTTCTTCAATTTTACTTACCTCAAGATCAAACGGCCGGATAATTACTCCCTGAACATTTGAACAAACTGAGGAGCTCGAGTGTTCGGACTTCGAACTACTTATATTAGTACGCAAAAACGATTGAAGTGCCATTACCCAGGATGTAATGCAGGTGGGGAAGAAAGATAGGTTACTCTTAGGTCATCACAAAGGAAGTGGAGAACAAGACTGTGAGTCTGTGATCCAGTCCGATTCGAAAACTTGATATACATCCCACCTCGAGTTAATATCCGCCACCACGTATGTTTCCTATGTACGAAGGTAAAACGGAACTGCTATTGTACATGGAGATCGAGTATTCGAATTATCTGACACGCCCTCAGGTAAACCTCGGGACGATCTCTTTCGCAATAACCTCATCGATATCACCCAGCTTAACTCCCAGTGCGACAAGGTCCGGGTTCGGCACCGGCGTGTCCTTGTACATGCCGATGTCGGATTGGTATGCGTACTGCAGGCAGGCTTTATGAGGGATAGCGGAAACACATCAGTAAAGCACACACCATGTTATCCAGTTCTTCCAGTCCAGACGTCTCGATAGGCGTGAAGGTGACTTCTTTGCCAATGGCTATTGAAAGTTAAAACATGTGGCTCAGTTTCCTGAGGTCGAGAATCAACGCGCATCACGCACCTTTGGAAATCTTTGTGGCGATCTGGGGGTACGATAAAATGCCCGTGACCACCGGGAATGCCTTCCCTAGCACACTCGCGCTCTTCGCGGGATCGTTGTAGTTCCGGAGCAGACCGACGACAGCGGTGCCAATATCAGCGACCCATGTGAACGTCTGCGTCGACGACGGGCTGTATTTGGGGATCGGGATGACATACTTCCCCGACTCGTCTTCCTTCAGGGCGCCGAATCTGAATCGATTGGATAAGTAAGGGTCGTAAGGTATGAGTTCGGAAGCTCTATACGTACTTCCAGAGGTTGTCTGCAAAATATCCCGTGTCGACGGCAGCGTGAGGGATTCCAGATGTTTTGAGGTATTCCCAAACCGCAGCCTTGTCTAGATAGATCATAGTTAGCTGATCCATGAAGGATCGGGCGGTGATAATTCACGGTCAATATGATACACGGTGGAATATTTTCCGTTGGATAGCTTGGTTGAGCTGGGGAGACCGCTGGAATGATATGGTTCAGTTCGCGCACAACGACGCGTGGTCTGGTAAAGAACCGGTAAAGTCCACGTACCTCCAGACGAAGAATTTGACCCCGACTGCCTTCGCAGCATCAACGAGGTTCTTGCCCTGTGTGAGCTCGCCGATTCCATTGGGTGTGCCAGGGAATACGGCTGGATCCCAGAAGTTCGTCACCTACTTCGTGGATTTAATCAACGCGAAGATCAATGGCGCAATACGGCAACGACGCACCCCGAATACCAGGTCACTCCCCTTGATCGCCTCCTTCAGGGACTCAACGTCGAACAGGTCAGCCTTGACAACCTCTATGCCTTTCGCCTTCAGCTCTTTCGCAGCGTCTGAGTCGGGGTTGCGCGAAACCGCGCGCGGCGTGAACGTTCCATCCGCGAGAACGGACTTCAGGACCGCCGAACCTACAAGGAATGCGGTCAGTGCAGTTACGATGGCTTGCGTTGTGGATGGGTAGGAAAATGGCGTACCTTGCCCGCCAGTGGCACCGAAGATGGTGATGATGGGCATTGCAGAGAGCCTGAGAGAGGTATGTCGTGGTCGTGGAGTACTGATCGTAGCGCTTCGATTCCTCCTCGTTTAAATGAGAGCCTGAGAGCCGAGCCGGCAGCCGTCGCAATGTCGTGACCACGGTCTATGATGCCCCAGATGCTGATTACAGCGAAACCGGCCACCTGGTACAGTGCGGGCGCCAAAATGGAAAACATGGCTCGGCTCCCCGAATACCACCAATGAACGCAGGCTCACCTTGATGCACGAAGGCGGTGAACGTCTGGAACAAAGATGAAATCGGAACGCCGACTGCATGATCAGATTGTATAGATGTTCATCTGTTAAACTCCTCCAGAAGGGTCAACACTTCAACATAGTTCATCCGGGTGCAATTTTTTGACAATCAAGCCCAAGCTGTGTACACTGTCCACGTCAATGAACTTCGATGAATGGGTGACGAATTGGGGATGAGAACTTCGAGATGAGGTTAACCGGGAGAAGGCAAAAAATTATGCGGGCAATCTAAATAAATAAATATCGGGTTGGTACGTGAGCGAGAATCTGCACCGGCATCTATACGAGGGCGCAGGACTCGACGTCTAGTCTAGATTATAGCAGGGTATCAGTCAAGTAAGTAAGCGACAAAGCTCGCCAAATGTAATCAGTCCCGATTTTGCGAAGTGGTATGAAACGATTGTGAGAACGGTGAGTTAGGGGCCCGCTGCAATGAAGTTTTCCCGGTTCTCGATTATGTGTATTGCCTCGATGACCATGATTCTGCGCACGGAAAATTAGGTGGGTCCGACTGTTACGTATCAGGCAAACACACCTATTACCCCCGCGTGGATGGTCCACCCACCCAACCCTGTCCAGCGCAACTATGCACTTTTCTAGGAAAGGCATGGGCTCTAAGCGCTCGGTGACCTCGCTCGAGAGCATGCCCGCGATGGTGTCGACGCCGTCGAAAAGCGCGAGGCAATATTGGAAAGGGGGAATGCCAACGACGAAAATGGAGGAAGTGACCTGGAAGATCAGGTTCACATCTTCGGCTCCAGCGAGGGCGAGGGATTTGCATGCTCCTGGAGAGAGCGGGAACGACACCGTCGTCAAGGTCATGGGTGGAAGCAAGGCAGGCACCGATATACTCGGAGACGTGGCAGCCAAACATCAGGCAATGCCTCTGATCGGGGTACATGTAACAACAAACGGGTTCTTCCGGAGGTCGCCCGAGAATTCCCGTTTTACCCTAATAGCCAATCCCCAAATTGATTCTGAAAAAACCCACGGGCACGTAATGAGAGTGTAAGAAACATGAGTGTAAGAAACATTGCCAAGCACCTTATTTCGTTCGTAGAAATTGCATAGTTGCCGGGACTGAATTCTTCTGAATCCATCTGTTGAATCACGCCAAAAAGGATGGAAGCCCCCATGTTCAGCCAGAAAGATCTAATTTGAGCTTTAAACGTTTGAAACATAGACTTCAGTCGGCTAGGAAGCTGAAGTTGGACTTGAGCTGGACAAAAGTTGGAGCTAAATTGGGACTCAAAAGAAGAAAGAAAATCAGCACTCCAAGCCTATGGCGCCAGCAGCCTCAAGAAGTTATCCTGCTGGAGTTCGGATGGTGTGGATGGTTGTACCGTCGGCTTCGGCTCAATCGGGGGAAAAAAACGCCCCAACTGTACCCAGCGCCTATTGACACGATCCCGTGATATCATCACGGATGTGACGCGTCGTGATGGAACGCGCGCCAAGTGCATTCTAAACGTGGCCTCTCTCGTTGGAAGAACCCACCTTAGGTACTCGATCTTGAAGGCCGCCGCCGCTCGCTCTGTGGTGGAAAAGTCAGAAATAAATGAAAGCAGACGTACTGCGTCGATGCGTGACACTACACGACGGCGGAGTCTGAGACCTACTGTAAGCTCGCGCCAGAGACTTATTTCGGGCTATATTGACGTGGCGCGATGCGACGCCGTCAGTTGAACAGAGGCCGAGAATGAACAGAACGGAAGTGGGAGGTTCAGATGTAGGGAATGGGTGGGAATCGAGGGATGCGTGAGGGAAAGAATGAGACGATAATGGACCTGAAGGAATGGTTTGTTGAATAATTAATCACAATTGCGGGGGAGCTGGATGTATAGAATGGAGGGGATAAATCAGTCAGGATCACTGTAGGAAAAGTCTTGTCTGAGTTCTTCTCCAAATACTCACACCAAGGCGATTAGCTGCGTGTGCTGCCTGCACTAGGGAATGGACACCATCCGACCAGATAATCAAAGAAACTCAAACGAATCACAGGAATCACAGGAACTTTCACGGGCCTCAGGAGAACCAAGTCTTCCAAATATCATCACGCTATTTGGACATTCAATGGCATTTTGAGTGATAACTTTGTTAGTGCAGTTCAACAACTGCGGCTCCAGTTTACTGTTTGGGAGCTCGCAAGAAACTCGATTTGGACAGGGATCATGCTGGTGCTTGGCCGTGTTAGGTTCTGAGGTTGTTGCACAGCCATAGCCCGTTTCTCTTCCCATGAATCCCATCGCCTGGGAGTCTCGCCTTGCTGTCTCTTCGTGCTTTCTCATAATTGACACCAAACCGGGCAGTATTCTGAACCTCAGGCAATCCGCTTCGTCTCCAGCCTACATCCATTCACTGGTTCTCGAACGCAAGACAGCGCAAGAATCGTTGGCCACTCGGATTTCGCACCAGCATATCTGACTTACGCAACATTTGCCTGGCAGCCTATTTTGACGATGAACCCCGCAGGCTAGAGAGAGGCCAATAAAATGCATGATATTTCTCAATAATTACCCACGACGACAAAGCTGATTAACGTCAAATCCAGGCTCATGTGTGAGTGAATCCCTCACGGATGGTTTTAGTATCAATTTTCCTGGCCTTTTTTCCCGTTATTCTTATCCAGATTGCTATTTATAGCTCGTCACTTCTACCGGACAAGTAGGTCTATAACCGCTGGGAGTACTCCCGCCTTGGATACGCTCTGCCCTGCGGCTTTAGAATCTTGAACCATTCTGGTCGCCAGCGTATGTAGATAAACCCCGGCGTCACATATTCATTGACACAGTCCCAAATTGATTCCTAGGTTGCGGCAATATTACGGTTGCCTTGTTGGTAATGCTTCCACACGAATTCACGAATCCACTAGCCCGGGATCCATTCCGCTGCGTACACGTACCACTTGCCCTCGGCTAATCGCATGTCTCTTAAAATCTTTCTCATATCCACGCTGGTAAGTGTTTTCTGACCTGCTTGAGACCTTTTCCTATTTTTATGGGATAATACTATTTATAGGTTGTGCGCTGGCTGCCCACCCCAACCCGAGTCCAACCTGCGCATGGGTCATACCTGATGTTCGCGGATACCGCGGTAAGCTTTGACCTGACGCAAAGCGAGCTGACTATCCTACTCGATGGTCGGTCGTCCTATATTTCGGTTGCGGCGTCTTAAAATATCTCCCTTCAAATCCAGCTTTACGGTTCCGCTGTTATTACTGTGCGAACAAGGAAACTTCAAGGGAAAAATGCGCACATTTTTATATCTGATGTCGGCGATATTCATACGGGCCTATAAACCGCGAGCCCATTTATACACCGCCGATTAGGGATTTGGAGCTTAGAGCCGATCACCGGCTATAAGTAGATAAACGGGTATTTTTTTATTTTTAAATGACTGTGAACGTTCTAATTGTCTCTGCTAGACAACACAGAAGGGCTCCGCGTCTTGTACGCATGTTGTCTGGCCTTCCGGAGAGGTTTGCTCAACCCACACTCGGACTTGAATTTCCTGGTCTCACATTTTACCTACCACAGTGAACCCCTTGAAGCCTGAGACGGCTATGCTAAGCGATGGGAAATACCATCGCCCAGAACTCGATAAACCGAGGAATAACGACTAGTTTGGTATTTTTCAGATTGTGCCTGTGCACCGAGGTGGACCAGGCGCCGGGAAATGCGCAATTCTTTCCCGGTCTCCGCCTGCGAGAGACCAAGTGAAAATAAATTATCCACTGCATTGGTTCTGAATCCTTACAGTACTACCCAGTGTTGTCTGAAACCAGATTATCCACAGTAACCGAATCTATCCACTGCATCGGTCCTATTGCCGCTCCCGTGGTGGTCGTCCGGAGAGACACGCTTCTTCAGCCGACAGTACGCTCACTACCCGAGTCTCGCAGCCCACCCAAATTTACACCAGAGCTGCGAGTATAAATCCGCGCGTGGTACTCACTCAAACCCAGGAAACTGAGCACCCCTCGTCGGTTTCATCCAGGCGCCCTTCCTCTCATGTTTTTCACTGCTCTGATAGCTGGCCTTGGCCTTGCCGCCTCTGCTCGTGCTGCTCCCTCCAGCTCCTCCGTCGGGGCTGTATGTCCAGACGGAACTCGCGTCGGGAACGCCGCCTGCTGTGCCTTCATCCCTGTCAGCGTCATTTCCTGCAGTCTTTGACAGCCATTAAACTGACAGCGATCGTTCGGCAGCTCGCGCAGGATCTCCAGGAGACAATCTTCCAAAATGAATGCGGTGAGGATGCTCACGAGATTCTGCGTCTGACCTTCCGTAATATGTTTTCCATCGTGAACATGAATACCTTCATCTGATTTTTCTTGCATAGACGATGCCATCGCAATCAGTCAGAAACTAGGCCCTTCCGCGTTCGCCTCCCCATCTTGGTTGTATACTGTGTTCTAACGGATCCTATCAGCGGCGGCGGCGCAGACGGAAGTGTGCTGTTGTTCCCAACGGTATGCCGCTTGTTTGTCAACGATCACTGCCTTGAAGCTGATATGAGCAAGATTGAACCGAACTTTGCGGCGAACAACGGGATTGACGACAGTGTCAATAATCTGCTGGACATGCTAGCGAAGCATCCTGTGAGCGCGGGGGACCTCGTTCAATTTGCTGGTGAATACGAGTGTGAACTTCTGATGTTGTCGCATTTTTAATCATTAAACGCAGGTGCGGTGGCGCTGAGTAACTGCCCTGTGAGCTACCCACAATCTCTCATGTTAACAAATGGTTCCCGCTGATATCAATTGCTAATAGGGAGCCCCCCGACTGGAGTTCATGGCCGGCCGCCCCAACACCACCATTCCTGCAGCCGACGGGTTGATCCCTGTATGTCGAACACAGCAAAGCCGTCCAATAATTCTAAATTATTACAGGAACCACAAGACAGTGTCACATCGATCCTTGAGCGCTTCGCCGATGCCGGAAACTTCTCTCCATTCGAAGTGATCAGTCTTTTGGCCAGCCACACCGTCGCGCGGGCGGACAAGGTCGACGAGACCGTCGATGCGGCACCCTTCGACTCCACGCCGTTTACATTCGACACGCAGATATTCCTCGAGGTTCTGCTCAAAGGCACTGGATTTCCTGGCACCGATAACAACACCGGGGAGTTAATGTCTCCGCTGCCGCTCAGCAGCGGAAATGACACCGGAGAACTTCGCCTCCAGTCCGACTTTGCGCTCGCCCGGGATAGCCGAACCGCGTGCTTCTGGCAGGGATTCGTCAGTGAGTTAATCTACTCGTGAGGCAACTGGGCCCAGGTTGAAACATCACGATTAGACCAACAAGAGTTGATGGCGGCCAGCTTCAAGGCGTCCATGGCCAAGATGGCCATCTTGGGTCACAAACGGTCTGATCTCATCGACTGTTCCGACGTTGTCCCACCAACTGTGAAGACGCCTGTTAAGCGTGCTAGGTATGCATTTGGTTTTGAACTAATGGTGATCTTACGTTGAACACATATTCAGTTTCCCAGCGACGAAAAGTGCGAAGGATCTTGAGCTTACCTGCAAGAATTTGCCCTTTCCCTCACTAACCACGGACGGTGAGCTCAGATATCGCTGGTTGTGAAGTAAAAACTGAAGTGCCCCAAGCCGGTGCTCACCAAGCACTTATTCCTCACTGCGCGGATGGCGGACAAGACTGCCCTTCTGTGCAGTTCGCAGGTCCTGCTTGATAACGCGTGTTTGACCGTCGTTAAAGTGGATCTACCTCATCAACTCAATGTTGGTGTCTTGAAGTAACTTTGGCCAGTGTTTCATTAGCTTTTCCGTGACGCAGCACGCTGCGATTTTTGCACTTGTTCTTCATCCCGTCGTACGTGTTTTTGTGGAATCTATTGTTTGGCATCCGTATGAGTTTCTACAAATTTTGGGGAACCGGTGGGGGGTTTGATTTTGAATGAAGATTCCTCGGAGCCCTCGCCATACAACTGCAGGTCATATTCTGCTGTTCAAATCCACCTGTCTCAGAATGCGTCGAAAGTCTTGATCTACCGAGGAGATGAACAATAATATGAAAGCTCGAAGCTCTTTAGCATTGAGCGCACTGAGCTCGGGTCTATTTACCCCTTGCTTGGCGCGCTTCAAGAATCGGGCCAGACAAACGACGTGTTGCATCAACATTGAACAAAGATTGAACAAAGATCAATGGCGCGTAGATCACGTGGGCGCATATCCCACGTGTATGACCAACCTTGCCTCCTGCCCCCATGTCGCCTATCCAGCGGTTGTCCAGGTGCAAGGAACATCCCGCAGTGAGAAGAAGTCCATGAAGCAACACGAATGTACCAGTTCTCGTCCTGGTTGGCTCTGAGATCGTCGTTATCTGCATTTGACGACTTTGCATCGAGGACTATGGAATTCAGCACAAGTTGCGCAAGCGAGGATTTCTTTGCCTTCGAATGCTGGGTGACATTATTTGAAGTGGGTATGCTGGTTTTTGGTCTCGGAATCGTCTACTCATCTTTACTGTTTCTATCCAGTATTTGTTGCGACAACCGCGGGCGTGCTTACAGCTTTCGAGGGTGCGGAATCTAGTTGGACGTCTTTTGTATTCAGAATGGAGCTCAGTTTCTCTGGCATGGTGCGCTCGTCTTTACTTCATTTTTCTTAACTTGCCTAATTTTTCTCCTTTTCTTTCCCAGTGAGGAGTATACCTGTATCTCGGAGCCATCGCACTCGTTGACCCTGTGGGGGAGAGGCTCCATGCAGGAAATGTAATTTTTCTGATATTCGTGTTCGCAAAACACATCTCATCTAATACGCAGTATTCGCGGTGTGCACCTACAAGCAATATTCATCCCTTTGCACCAAATCCCCAAAGCCGTCCTTATCCGCCGGTAAAGAGGTGAATATAGTCGTGCCGTATGTACCGGTCTATATTCGGTTTGATTTCGCACTGACTTCCCTCGAGGACTTCCAGCGGCTCGACATGTATATCGTAGTCGGCCTTGAAGCACGGACATTGCGGAAATCGGCCCTTCGAAGGGTCCAACTCCACTTTTCCTCGTCCTCGTGAGCCTTAAAGAGCGGAGGGTATCTGTATAATCCGTCCTAACTGCGCGTCGGGCCGTCGTACGCGCGCTTCTGGTACGACGGATATGTCCCTCTCCCTTCGGTGGTTCTGAATACGGCGTATTCTAGGCTTTTCAATCGTTCTCTCCGCGGGGTTTCCCCCTCAGATATGGATGCTGGAATGAGGCCTGGGCTCCGTACCGACGACATCGCTTACTGGGTGTAAGGCTTTTTAGTATCCTCGGTGACTCAACGCGGCGTCACTCTTACAGTGCCGCCTGGCGCTGTTTTCGGGATCTTCCCAACCGGACGTATGCCTTCATCGTGAGTGCCGCCGATTACCTTTTTCGGCAGTCCACCGTATTGATGGGATTTCGTCTTAGACCTCAAAAACGATCTTTCCGTGACTTTATGTACAAGCTCCGCGCTGCTCCTTGGATGTCCGACACCGGACTTCCTCAGAAGGGATAATTTTCTTTCCCAGTCTGTATTCGACGAGGAGATCCAGAAGCGAGGGAATAAAAAATCAGGCTCCATCAGGTAAGGCAGAACTATCTCAGTGGAGTTTAATACTCACTGTTTCTGCGCCCAGCTTCCACGCAGCGGTGCACCTCGACTTCCTCACTTCTGCCTCGTGCCTATTACACGTGTCGACATCACAACGCTTAAAGTGTGCACCGCACCTCCTCCTAACGACCACTACGACAATCCTCTCCTCCGCCTCTACCACTCTGACTGAATGGCGGACACAGAAATCAGGGCCTCCCCGCGCGGGTCGACGCTCATCCGGCCTCTGGATATCGCCTCCCGCCGGACATCGCGGGTGTCACACGACAGCGCCGCAGCGAGCACGCGCTCATGGGTTATGATGACGGCGCAGAGTGGACCACCGCCGGCGGAGCCCATCCCTGTTCCTGAGCCCGTGCCAGCGCTCGCGCCGCGCCCACTGCCCGAGCTTCCCCGCCGCGCAGACGAAACTGGGGCGGAGCACATGTCGGTGGAGCTACCGACCGATTTGGGGTACCAGTGGACGACGGGAAAGGGGAGCAAGGCGCGCGAGGCGAACATGCACAAGGAGGGCAAGGGATTCGTCGGTGGCTTCGTGAGCGGGCTGCGGCGGCTTCCGCGTGCGCTCGTGCGGACGCGACGGCCGCGGCGAGGGACGACGGCGACTGAGGGAACGGAGGGGACAGAAGGGACGGGGATGACGGGTCCTCCGCAGTACATGTCCACACCACCGACACCCGTGGCGCCGGATGCGCGCGTGCCGTCAGCACTGCGGCCTGCGCTTGCACAGAATGTGGAGGAGGGCAGGCGTCGCCACCCAAGTTTCCAAATTGTTCCGCCGCAGGAGGACGTCGAGCAGGGAATCGCAGTTCCCGTGGTGTGCGACTCAGAGCATGGCGACGGCGAGGCGATGCCTGGTGGGATCGAATTCCCAGAGGCCCCGCTGGAAAATCCGTATGACACGGTGTCAACGCATGGTATTCCTCCACTTCCCGCAGTCTCTCCTCGAATCAGCCGCGCGGATGATCGACTCGCCGTTCCTCTCGACGTCAATGGCGATGAGCCTGTCTCTGTGCACGCGCATATAGCACCGACGCAGGATTACCGCCGCATGTCGGCCCAAGACGTCGTTCATCCCCATAGCGGTACCACCATAACCTCGGGGTCGTTTTCTACCGATTCCCCATCGTTCTCCTCCGAGCTCCCTGGCTTTCACCGCTTCCTCAACGCGCTCCATGTACTCCCGTGGGTCGCCACAGACCGCATCACCATCGACTACGAACCGAAGAAGAGGACGAAGCCGCTCACTTCTTGGTATCACCCCGCAGGAGAGTCGCTGAATAGCACCGCCCAACCCACTCCCGCGCATGGAGCCGCCTCTCCAGCGTCAACCATCCAGGCTCCCCGCAGCCCGCGACGTCATCGGACCCACCGCCGCGCTACGACGTCGACGGACGTGCCTCCTCTTCCTCATGCCGCATACCACCCCTTCGCCTATTACCCAGCCCACTCGCCCCCGCCACAGGGTAGTAATCGGACATCGCCACGCCCGCACACAACGACCCGGAATGCGCACACGCAGCATGCGCAGGTGCACCGGCATCACCGCCGCTCCGCGACATACCACGGACCCACATCGTGGGTCCCGCCACCGCTGCTGCCCGCACCCCCCGCGCCTGTCTACATCGTCCAGGCGTCCTCCGCGGCCTCCGCCTCCCCGCCTGCCTCTCTCCCACCCAATTCAAATTCGCATCCACATTCGAGTCCGGGACAGACGGGGTCGCCGGGGTCGGACCCCGGGAAAAAACGTCGCCACGGCGCAGATGCTCGCGCCAATGTACATGCAGATGCAGCTGATGCCGGGGCCGGGGGGCAACCAGGTCGCGTTTATGCCTGCAAGTCCTGGTTATGCGTACGCCGCGTATCCGTTCTCGTCGCCGAATCCGTATACGAATTCGTCCTCTCCGATTGCGATGCCGCCGCCGGTACAGACTGCTTAGGATATGCATGTATGTATCAGTACTTTATGGACATCGACCTTGCTCTGTACGTACGCTATGTACCGTTATCGGCTTGGGTACCTGATGTACATGTAGCCTCTTGCCTTTTTTGGACACATTCTGTGCGATAGAGCTTTTTGATAGAATTCCGTCGTCGATATAGACGTGGCGCGGCGTACAGCAGTACCACATATCACTTGTGATTATCTGCCACCTGCTTTGGGCGACTGCTTTTCGTTGTTGGGGGGGGGGGGGGGGGGGGGGGGGGGGGATTTATTATACTCGCGTGGTCCAAATGTCTGAACAACGAGTTTACCGAAAACAAACAAGTAGTAATGTACGGGTGGCTATCCTTACATAAAACTCCAAGATGTCAACGGAGCACACACCATTCCAGGGGGTCGGGCATACAAGACGCTGACATACTAACTTTTATTCTTCCATGCAAGCAACTACAGCAAACAGGGGAAGCGGCATTGGGACTACACTAGGTGAGTCGCTGACAATAGTCAGGGTTCCCCTTGGGATTCTATCGAGTTAATCAAGTGAGCAACTGCTTTATATTGAAGAAAAGCACACTCACCAGTGCCCAGTTCGGCATATTACCCACCTTGCCGCTCCCTCCGCCCACCGCAAAGGTGTAAACAAATACCATAACCTATCGACATAGCGTCTTGAGTGTGCTTCGATAAACGAGGGAAAAAATCCCGACAAACCTGTGTCCCACCATCGAGCGCAGCCGACATAAGGAAATTGTACTTCCGGAACCAGCGCGGGCGGTAGCGACGGAGGTAATACTGCGAGAAGACAGCGAGGAGGAAGGTTGTGAAGACGGAGGTGTTTATGCCGACGGAGAGATACCCCAGCGTCCCTGTGTAGTCGGTTGATTGCAATTAATTGAATATGCCTCCCAGATGAAAAATGCTGCACGAACAGCATAAGACTGGCGTCATTACATGGTTTGCGCCGAGCTTGGGGAAGTAGCGGTGTGCAATCCAGAATGGTACAGGCACGATGAGGCCAATGAGGATGGAGAATGGGATGATCTGAAAATATTTGGTGTTTGTTGTGGGATGTAAGGGAAGTAGGATATTCGACCAACCCCGTAACGGCTACCGGGGGCGTAAAGATCCTTTCCGAGTGCACCCCAGGACACGGCATCGGAGTTGAACGACTGAAATGGGATTAGATGTTCCAAAGCGTTAGTTGGGATGAACATACCTGGACTTGTTGGCCGGACCACTGAAAACACGATTAACAAGGTGCTGAGGTAATTCGGAGGGGAGGGAACACACTATGTTGGAGCCTTGAACGTCGAGCAAAATTTCGCGGTGGGTGCTTATTATGACTTTCATGATAACGTAGTTAATAAGGCCGCCCTGCCAATAATTTCAGCCGAGAGCTCATATTGTTGGGAAATAAATAACTTACGACTACAGCACCCAGGGATTGGACAGCGAACGTTACGCGAGGAGGCAGCTTGGTGTATTGCTGGCGGAGCTGTCAAATCAAATATTGTCCACGTTGGTATTGCTTACACCCTGGCGCTCAGATGTGAGGAGATGATAGTTTTGAGCAGGGGTACACGCACCATTTTCAGATCACGGAGAAGCCCCAGCGCTTGCTCCAATGTGTTATATCCATATAATGTGAAGTACATGTTGGTTTGAGGCGACCCAGGCATTATGGATGCGCCGATGATCTTACATAGATTACATCAATTTTGCACAATTGTATGCGCTGGTAATTACTGGCTCACCTGGACGAGGTTCTGCATATTCGCGGTAAATCCTGTGATCGCGTGCACGGTGACGACAAAGGGTAGGAAGATCGCGGATATTAGAATACCGACGACCAGTCCCCATCTGCAAAATGAGTTCAACCTCCGTCCAACCCGAAAAAAAACAAACGAACCCCGGCATATTTGAATGCCCTGCGTAGATTGTGGCCATGGCCATCGCGAAGCTGCCGATGAACACCGTGATGTACCACCTTTCCGGGGATTCATATTTTCTTCGATCTCAAGGAGGAATAGGCTCACCACATTGGGACCTCGGGATAGACTTTCATTTTTGCGAGATGGGGATCATAGGAATCGCCAGCCTGAAATTCCGTCCGAGTAGTAAGTGAGAATGGATGCGCAGAAATATAATCGTTGCATACACGGTAGCGTCGAATAACGTGGATTATATCCTTCCTATACCAAAGGAACACGTGGGTAATGGTCGCGCCGATGGACAAGTTTACCCCGATCTTGTAGAGTACATTCGAAGTCGCGAACCATGGGAGACCCTGGCGCGTTGGCCTTAGCAAAAACAAATGTGAACGGCATGTCACAGTACCTGAACCTCAAGCGCAGCTTCATCAAGCCGAAAGTTGTCGTCAAGAATCGAGAGCTGGTCGTACGCCGTTCCGTTCTCGTAAAATAGCTCCTGCGAAAGCCATGGGAAGTTCTGGGCATTCCACACGTTGTTCGCATACACCGCACAAAACGAGATTCTATCCGATGGTGTGAGTACATGCCCGGGAGAGTCCGGAGCGTACGAGCGGCGGGATAGTTCGACCTACATGCAGATAAGGACCCCAAAATAGAGCGATAGCTGAGTGGAGAGTGGCGTGAAGAGGGCGCCGAGTGAACCGCCTGGGATGATGCATGTCAGTAGAGGCAAGGGTGGGAAGACAACATCCACGACTCACCACCACTGCCTACATGTGGATAAATAAAGTCAGCTGAAGGAATACGGGTGAAGAAAAGACTTATAATTCCAGTCCATACAAAGAGCGAAGACGCCGAGGCCTTCATTTCCAGCAGCTCCGCCTGAATGATTCATATTCATTATTTCGTGCAGTGGATGGGAGTGCATGGGTCTTACCGAAGATGCGGGTGAACCACGCACTGTCTCTCTTCGCGAGGCAGAATACGCTAATTCCCGTGAGAGTTCTGTTATCGGCCAGTCGGGTTAACTTGTCTTGAGCCACTGTACTTATACGGAATGGACGACCCACGGCGCAATAAATTCGGGAAACCATTCCCAAACGAAGATAGCGACGAAGCAAGCCCAGAAGAAGCGCACGCGCTTTCTCTGCAGGAAGAGCTTTTTGCCGCGGTGGAGCGCGTCGAAGAGCTGTACAGTGGGGAGCAGGCTGGGAAACACCATATACGTCGGATAAACGAGGAAGGAGCGCATGATACCTGGAGCAGTTCATCAGAACGCCGCGGGAATGAATAGAAATACATACCTCCCAGCCCGTAGCCCATAAGTTGACTTCCGATGAGGGTGAATACTCCAACACCAGCATTGGGTTCGATGTTGAAATAGAGCGTGTCGGCGGCGAACACGCTAATGGCGAGCGCAGACCCCGAGGCAGTGCTGGCAAAAATTGTGATAGCGACATGCTCTTTCATATCTAACGGCGCGCAAATGAAAGTCAATTTTCGGGAACAGAGGAGAGCCACGTACTGAATGGCCCGGGATTCATAAAGCGCCAGAACGCGGTGTTGCGCGTTTGGAAACCCTGGCGCTCGTTCACGGGGCCAGGTATGATCTCCTGCATGACGACCCCAAGGATGTACGCCAGGATCTGCAGGAAAAGCTGGGAGACGGAGATGGTCTGTGGGCGGAAGTAGAAGATTTGACCAAGAACGGCGCCGAAGCAGCTCAGACCTGCGGCACAGAGTTAGAACCATATGCCTAAGGAGAGTGAGGTATATCGAACCGGTGCCCAGGAACCACATGCGAAACGTGAAGGCCGGTAAAGTGGGGTCATCCTCGAGAGAAATGAGGCGCGTAGCAACATCCACATCGGTCACTGAAAGGCCAGGGGTGAGGGTTATACTCAAGATATAATTAAATTGCGTACCTATCGGGCGCTCCTTGCCACTATCATCGAGGTCTATTTCCCGCACATCGTTGTAGACCTCGGCCACGATGGGTTCGGCAACGTCGACGGAGGATTTTTCGTTCTTGTCGTCATACTTTTCCTCGTGAAACGAAGGAGTACGTTCGCTGTTGGGTATACGTTGAACTGGATCGAGGGTGGCCATGTTCCGTCGGTAAAGAATGACTGTCAAGCCGATTCCTTATATCGTGTGGGCGTGGTATCGTCCGAACAAGTAGCTATACCTCGAGCTTCACCGGAAGGTAGGCTCGGGCTGGCCGGCAAATGCCTCGTGAGAAAGCGGTGTTCAGGAATATGCATCTGTGGCGCTGTGTTAGCGAGGTCGTGTCATACAAGTTACTGAATCCAGACCTTTGGGCTGGTGTATAATTCTCAAGCTGCTTATCGATAAGAGTGCGGTTTCCCCACTAATGTTTCCTGTCATCAAAGTTGCAGTCAGTGGCATCGTTCGAAGGTGCTTATCTACTGGTGTGCCTGGTGCGAATGCTTGCGAATGTCTTGAAAGTCCACCTGGTGCCAACAGGGCCGCTTATCTTTGCTACATAGCGAATTGGGGTTCAATCAGCAAAAATATCGGCACCAATTTTCTGTCAGCAGCCGGAACTGAAGTTAGGGCCTAGATAGAGAAGTCAGATAGCTTAAATCAAGTCGAAAAAATACTACGGGCCGAACTATTATGGGCGGAAAGTAATTGTCACGGAACACCTTTTCAGCAATGTTCTAACATCTGCAGATCGCTGCAACCTAGGTAAAACGAGCAGAAAGAAACCACAAAGAAACTTGAAGGTTGTCGATCTCAGAAGTCAAGGGTGGTTGATCGTCCAAGAATGGATAATTGAACGTGTTTTGAGTATTCAACGGCGTGACGAAGAATCGGCGCAATCGAGTCCTTATAATAATCGGTAGCGACCTCCAGGGACCGAAACGGAAATCGTTGTTTCGAAAACACTCAGATTGTTCACCACCGTCGTCTTGTACATATGGCAGCTCAATTGAAGATTAGACATAGTCCGAGCTGCCGCACAGCCGGTGAAGGAATGGTGGCTGGGGCTGACAGGTTGATCATCGCAGAAACAACGTGATTGAAATTGCGGACTAACATTCGCCAGATCGTCGTTTACAGTCCAACCACCCCGAAAACGCAAGCCATCCCTAGCACCATCACGGTGAAATTCCACCGCACGCCCGTGGGGCTGTTGTTTTTCGGAGTGGGGCCGCAAATCGCGGCGGCATTGTTCTCGTCCGCGCAGTTCAGAAAGTTGACGAACGCGGTGGAAGGGAACGAAGGGCTGAACGGGCAGCCGCACGTGTCGTTCGTAAACACGGGCGTGCTACCAACGACCGCACAGCAGGTTGGCAGGACGCTCGCAATACCGACGACGCATCCTGCATCGCAGGATCATCAGTGAGTAACCTAGTGGGATGGTTTGTGTCGATGCGCACCTGCGAATGAAGCGGTGATAGTCCCAGATTTTCCGGGCCCAGGGAAGGAGCTCGGACTGCAGCCAGTCGGGAGTGCAGCGGCGGACGAAGACGCTGGTGTGGCAGAGACCGAAGAGGATGATGACGGCGTGGCCGAGGGTGAGGACGATATACTCGACATCTAGAGTTACAGTCAAAACTTCCGCTTACATAACACAATCAGTATCAGTATCAGATGGATACACCGGCCCGGCCCCATCTCCACATGTTGGTCACAAGGCAAATGAAATTCGAACATTTGAACTGTGGCACCAGAGTGGCCTACCGCAGTGTCAAATAACGAGCATGATCCAGCCTTGAAATTCTGGGCGTGCGGATTTTGGCGGGTGGTTTCGTGCGGCCACATCTCAATATGGAACCAAGTACCATTTTCCAATTTTTTGTTGCGTTTTTGACCGGTTTCCGGCCGCAGAAATCAAAACTAAAAAGGCGCTCAGGATTCTGCAATGTATACAGACTCGAGAACTCCCGGCTTGAAAGAGGCAAAAAGCTCGAAGTATGCGGGGTTGCAGAGGGTTTCAAAGCTGCCAGGTATCATGACTCGGCATCATAAAGATCCCACGCCCTGCTAATGTCCCGGATGGAAATTGAAATTTGAAAAAGTGGCTTCAAATAGCCTCTATTCAGAGTCGTGAATTCCAACAAAGTGCGGAGGAAACAGTATATTCTTTTGAAAGACGTAAGAGTCATTGTCTGTCTGCGTCTTCGGGCCTCGGCTGCTTCAATTCGGGCGAAGTGAGAAATACCAACGCCAGCCGGCCTGCTCATTATTATCTAGGCTATAATTAGCATGCAAGAAGGGGCTGAAGAAATATCATAACCAAAGCAAACAGAACACATATGTCAACTTTTTGTCTAACATCTGCTCCGCAATTTCGACGCAATCGACAAGCGAGCGGCGATAGTAAAGCACATTCCCAAAATAACCATGCTACCTGCATGCAAATGTGAGACATTTGGTTGCCTTAGCACAAGGGAAGTCCTACATACCTCCGAAATAACCGGAAGCCACATATCCTAGGCGCGTGTTCTTGAAGAGCCCAGCAAGAGGGGCTCCGCATAGTGAGCCTAAACCGAGTATTGTTGCCACCATACCAAGTCGCCGGCCTATATCTTCTGTTCCACCCATTGCTGCAACTGCAACAAAACCCAGAGCGCTGAATGCCCCCGTGGATAAACTGTCGAAGGTTGTGAGTTCATCACTTTTCCATGGGAAAATTGGAGCTTTCGCACCTGTAAAGGGTAGAAACAACAGTAAGGGATACGACCGTGTGGCGGAATGGCCATGCAATAGTGACGGCACCCATAACGGCCGACATGGGAATCAGGACGTTCAAGGGCCCTGAAGGATCATTTCATGGAACAAAAAAATAGCAAAAAGGCAACCAAGTTGGCTATTCCCAACATGAACAACAATACAAATCCCACTATCCTCAATGTCCATGGGAATCTGTCGAAGTAATCAGCCATTTTCATCAAGGGCATTAGAGACCTTGCGCAGAAGCCATTGGAGCCATTTGATGGCTTTTTGCAGTGCACAAGCGAATGGCTCCACCGCCAAAAAATGACGTCAATGGCTTCATATGGCTCCGTGGAGCCATTGAACTGCCATTTTTGCGCACTGCCGGAAAGCCATCAAATGGCTCCAATGGCTGTTGCGCAACCTCGCTATTAACACGCACCCAACATCTACAAGCAGCTTGCGGATGATTATGGGGAAGAAAGTCCCTCCCAAGGCTCCGCCGCTTGCGGCCGTTCCAAGGGCAATGCCCCGCCGCTTCTTCCACCAATGTGTAATGATGGTAGTAGTGCACAAGACGATTAGTCCGCAGCCCAGCTGGAAAGTAGTAAGCCTTTGGGAAGTCGAGCGGCGTGTGAGGAGTTACCCCGATTGCCAACCCTTGACACAGAAGAAGATGCCATTAGACTCTGCAAACCGGCACGAGGAACATGCCTGCGACAATTAACAGACTTCCAGTGGTGTACGGTATCCTGAAGTAGCCTATATCGATTAACGGTCCAATAAATACACCGGGGAGGAAGACCAATGCATGCTGGATAGGGTACATGTTTTGTTAATGGGGTGAGGGAGGACAGAGGACACATGCCTGCAACGAGCCGATCCACGATCAATTCAGCAGTAGTGGGGCAGAGGAACGGAGGTGAAATCTACATTTCCGACGGAGAGGAATGATGCAAGATTGCTTGTTGATAGTAGGCTTGGAAGAGCTGCAACGGTGTCAATGACAATTGTGCGAGGAGTAACAGACAACTTGCAGCCCAGGAGTTTGTGTATTGAACCCCATCTAACCAGCATGAATGCTACAAACATATGATGAGGTAGAAGCTCACGAAGAAAAGTAGGCGCAAAATGCCTAAGGAACATCTGGGTTATTGAACTTCACAAGCGGGAAGAAACACCACATACTGCAAAAACAATGACCCAGGCGCGGAAACCACCATCTGGAAACTCATCCGAGTGTGAGGCCGGGAATTCTACCGACACTGATTGGGCCTCGAGTTGGATGCCTTTGTCACTCTTCTTCTCCGATTCCCAAGATGAGGCATGGTGTAATCCACGGGCCCTGACTTCGTAGATATTTCTGGGCAGAATCTGTAAATCACTGAGAAAAAGTGTTGGATCCATGGGGTGTACAACTGTCCACTGTTGATTTTGAGTTGAATATAAGTGTAAGGGCAACCTCAAGGCCCGAGTATACTCAAGAGTCCTGACGAGGGGGATCCGAAGGTAAATATCACAGAGTAGCTACAGGTACAAATGGACAGACCTGACGAGGGGGATCCGAAGAGAAGAAAGACTAAGGATCACCCGCGTCAGATCCCGGTATATAAGTAACTACGGACGGGGGGCATGTGATAGCAACCGGAGTGATCGGCAGAGGTCCCGGGCGGAATCACAGGCCATGTGATATCGGGAGGAGCCGGAACGGGTCGGAACGGGACCGGAGGGTCCGGATGCGGGAGCGGAAGGGCCGGAAACAGGGGTTCCCCTGACATCACCCCCCCTTGGAATGCGGCGCCTCGACGCATAGAACGGATACGGAGGGCCGGGTCCCGGAAGGGGAGCGAGTCGAAAGCGGCGGAGGCGATGGAGCGAGGGGCAGCAGGGTATCTCCGGTAGTAGTCGGCGACGAGTTCCGGGGCGAAAAGGTCGGAGTGCTTAACCCATTTATCATGTGAGTTATCATATCCCTTAAACCGACAATAATACCAGAGTCCGCCATAGCGTATCTTGGCTTCCAGGATTTCCTGTACTTCCCATTCCGGCGCGGCGTCCGGAGGGCCCTCTTCGTCGATGACCGGAGGGGGCTCGTTGTAGCCGGGGCGGCCTTCAAAGGGGTCCTCTTCCGCGAGCTGAAGCTTCACGACCGGAAAGACCGGGTGGAGGCCGGAGAGACGGGGGGGGGGGAGCGCAAGCTTATACGCACCTCGGCCGACGACTTGGATGACCTTGAAGGGGCCCAGCTGTCGGTGAGAGAGCTTGACCAAGGGGCGGGTCGTCTGGATGTCCGAGGCATCAACCCAGACACGATCTCCGACCTTGATGTCCGGAGCCGGAGTGCGCCGACGATCGTAGTACCGCTTGAACTCCTCCTTCGCCTTTACCAGAGCTGCGCGGGCCTCGGAGACTCCGGATGCGATCCGGTCTCGGAACTCGTTTACTGACTCAACCTTCGAACGCAAGCCGTTCGGCTCAAAACCCATCCGGGGGAGCCGTCCGGTGTCCGTCATGAACGGGACCTGTTGCGTAGAAGAGTGAATGTGGTTGTTGTAGGCGAATTCCGCGGCCGGAAGGAGATCGTCCCAGTCATCCTGCTTGTAATTAGTGAAAAGCCGGATGAACTGCTCCATCTCCTGGTTTACCCGCTCCGTCTGCCCATCGGTCTGCGGGTGGTACGCCGTGGAGGTCGCGGGTTTGATTCCGATGAGGCGCCAGAGCTCGGTGGTGAACTCCGCTACAAACTGAGGCCCCCGGTCGGAGATGTACTTCTCCGGAGTTCCGTGGTGGCGCCAGACGTTCCGGTAAAAGAGCCGGGCCGCACCGACAGCGTCGATCTGGGTGTGGCACTCGATGAAGTGGGCGCGCTTACCGAGGACGTCGACTACAACCATGATCGCATTGTAGCCGTGCGCTTCCGGAAGTTCGACGACGAAGTCCACCGACACGGCACTCCAGCGCTCCTCCGGAATCTCCGTCGGGTGCAACTCCCCGACCGGAAGCTTCCGGAGCGCCTTGGTCCGGAGACACAAGTCGCAGGTCGCTACATACCGGCCAACGTGACGGGACAGCTGGGGCCACCAGTAGTTCCGGGAAATGAGCTCCAACGTTTTGAAACGGCCGGCATGCCCAGCAATGCGGGTGTCGTGGTGCTGCTCCAAGATCCGGCGACGAAGGTCCTTGTTCCGCGGAACAACGATCTTGCCACGGAAATAGAGCAGACCGGACTCGACATGCCACTCGGAGGACCGGGAGGACCGGGCGCCACGAACCTTCAAAAGTTCCCGGGCCGCGAAAGCGACGGGGTCCTCGAGGTCAGGCTCGCCGGCGAGGGCATCGCGGATCTCGCGGAGGATCGGGACTTCCGGTCCGGAGACTATAACACCCTCTAACGCACGGATATGGAACAGCTGTGGAGTCAGGAGCGTCACATCCTGGTTGTCCGAAGCCGCTCCATGGTCAGCGCGTCGGGACAGGGCGTCCGCGCGGCCCATAAGGCGTCCGGGTTTGTGGTGAAGCGAGAAGTCGAACCGGGACAGGTATAGGGACCACCGGGCCTGCCTCCGGTTGAGGTTCTGCGCCTTCCGGAAGTACTCCAAGTTCTTGTGGTCCGTCCAGATCTCGACCGGATGCTGAGAGCCCTCGAGGAAGTGCCGCCACTCCTCGAGCGCCCGGATGATCGCCAGCATCTCCTTGTCGTGGATCTCGTAGTTGCGCTGGACCGGACTCAAGCTCTTGGAGAAGAAGGCAACCGGATGTCACTTCCCGTCGACACCCTCCTGAGAGAGGACAGCTCCGGACGCGAAGTCGGAACTGTCCGCCTCAACCCGGTACATCCGGGACTCGTCCGGAAGGATCAGGACCGGCTCGGTGACCACTGCGTCCTTCAAGGCTTGGAACACAGCGGCTTCCTTGTCGGTCCAGACCCACGCCTGGCCCTTCTTGGTGAGGTCGAAGAGAGGGCGGGCGATGTCGGAAAAGTCGCGGATGAACCGCCGGTAGAAGTTCGTGAAGCCGAGGAACTGCTGCACGTCCTTCTTGTTTTCCGGCGTCGGCCAAGCGGAAACTCCGGCGACCTTGACCGGATCCATCTCCACATGATCGTGAGAGATGATCACGCCGAGGTATTCGATCGAGGACTTCTCGAACTCGCACTTCTCCAGTCGCAAGTAGAGCTTATGCTCCCGGAGACGTCGGAGGACCTCCCGGACGATCTCCCGGTGCTTCCGGAGGTCCGAGTGCGCGATGAGGATGTCGTCAAGGTACACCATGACGTCGCCAGACAAGATGAGATCTTGGAAGATGTCATTCATCATTGTCTGGAAGGTCGCCGGGGAGTTGGTAAGGCCGAAGTACATCACCAATGGCTCAAAGAGCCCCCGGTTGGTACGGAATGCGGCTTTCCACTCGTCACCCTCCCGGATGCGGACGTTGTTAAAGCCCCACCGGACGTCGAGTTTCGTAAAGAACCGGGCTCCTTTCAAACGATTGATGAGATCGTTGATCAGAGGCAAGGGGTACCGGTTCTTTACGGTCATCGCGTTGAGCGCCCGATAGTCCTGGACAAACCGGAGGCCTCCGTCCTTCTTTTGACGAAGAAGACCGGAGAGGCCATCGGGGATTTCGACGGCCGGATCCGTCCGGTAGACAAGCCCTCCTCGATGAACGCGTCGAGTTCGCGTTGCTCGAGGGGCGAGATCGGGTAGACCTTGCAGTTGGCGGGCTTCGAGTCCGGAACGAGTTCGATGGCGTGGTCCCAGGTTCGGCTCTCAGGGAGCGAGTCGAAGGACTCCCGGTTGAAGACGGCCTCAAAATCACGCACCCAGTCCGGAAGTTCCGAACCGGCCGGAGCGGAGTTTTTGGCATACGCCTCGGCCAGTCGTTGCGAAACGGTGCTGGTCGCGCGGATATCCTCCGGAGGCGAGAACTGGGTGTACAGGATCCGGTCACCGTCCTCGAGCGGATCGTCCTCGTCATCGGAATCGTCGGAATCATCCGGAGAGAGTTCCGGCAACTCCTCATCGAAGTCGAAGTCGTCGTCGTCCTCGCCGCTCCGGTCATCCACGTCGACAGCGCAGATGTCCACGCTGGGCTGGGACCGGATGGACCGGAGGATCTGGGCGACGGCCTTCGCATGTCGGCGTTCGGCCCGGGCTTCGTCCGTGCAGGTGTTGCAACCGGACGGGCATCGGCTCATCTTGACCTCCTGGGTGTCCCAGTTGATCTCCGGGTTGTGCTTCCGGAGCCAGGAGTAGCCAAGGATGAGCTTCTGCTTACCTAAGCGCGTGACGGCGAGTTGCACGCGCTCGGTGTGGCCCTTATAGCGTAATACCACGTCCGCGACGGCTCGGATGGAGCCAGCCTCGTTCGGGGTACCGTCGACGTTGAAGACCGGGATCGGCTGCGAAAGCTGCCGGATCGGAAAGGAGGTGGACCGGACATACTCGGAGTCGATGAACTCGGAGGTGGCTCCGCAGTCGACAAGGCCTTTGAGCGAGAGCTTGGTGGCGTTGTCGGCAGACTCAATCTCCAGAGGGAGGTGGAGGGAGTTGGCGCTCGGAGCGGCGGCAATCGTATACCGTTTCGGAAGCTTGCGTTCCCAAGACGGCCTACGAGGCGGCCGGGTTTTCGGAAGGACCGGAGCGGCCGGAGTACCGCTCGGATCAGGGAGTGCGTCTATCGTTTCGGGGGATGCAAGAGATATATTGTCAGACTCGTTACATAGAACAGCGAAACGATTAGGGGACGCGAACGAGGGCGCACCGCTCACTCGTCGCGGAGGGGAAATCCTCCGGTTCCGAAATGACCGGACGGTCCGCGACAGCCTGCGCGGACGCTACCTTGGCGAGGAGCTCCTCCAGCATCTCGCCTCCCAGCTGCCGGATCACTTCGTCGAGCACGTCAGTCGACCGGATGTCGACCGGAACGGTGCAGTCCTTCGCGAAGTGGTTCGGATCGCCGCAGCGGAAGCAGCCACGACGAGGGGCATTGCGGGCGCGGGTGCGGTCCACGTCCATAGGGACCGGAGGTGGAAGCACCGGCACGGCAGCCCTCGGCTGGGGGGTCGAGACCACGGCGGGGGCGACGGGAATCACCCGGGCGCGACCCGTCGCGGTTGCATGGCGCATCGGAAGGGCGGCTTCCGAAGCGCGGAGCTTGGCCTCGTACTGGCGGTAGGCACGAAGCCTCCAGGCGGGGTAGTCGCGGATGTCCGGAGGGTCGGAAGATCCGGTTATCGCGGTGTTGATCGCCGGATCGAGGCCCGTCCGGTACTTCGTGACCTTGACGAGGGGGTCTTCGAAGCCGGCAAGGTCGACGAGGTCCTCGAAGTCGTCCGTGTATTGGAAGACGTCCCGGGAGCCCATGTGGTACGAGCGTCCCTCGAGCTTGTTCAGCGCATGGTCCTGTTCGTTCTCCCCAACGAACCGGAGCCGGAACTCCCGGAGGAATGCGTCCCAGCTCGTGAGGAGGAACGGGGTCTTGTTGGACTGACGCTCGGCCCAACGCTGTGCGGAACCGGTGGCCATAAAAGACATGGCGTACCGGACGACCTTCTCTTCGGAGGGTTCCCCGTTCTCCGTGAACGCCTCCGGAAGCAACCGGGCGTAGGACCGGACCTGGTGAAGGAAGGCCCGGCCGTTCTTGCGGTCACCGTCGAAGACGATCGGGGGGTTCGGCCGGAGGACCGATTTCGCTCCAGGAGCAACATTGTTAAATAACCCTGGACCCGGGTCCGGAGCCGGGTCGGCAAGGGACGGGGCAGGCGAGGCAGCAGTGGGGTATTGGTTTTGGACAAGTTTTGCAAGCGACGCGATGCTCGCTTCGATCCGGTCCAACCGGACGGCGGCTTCCGCAGCGGACGTGTCGGACATGGAGGGATCTAGACGAGGGGAGGAGGGGACAAGATTCGGGTTCGGGGAGACCGGAGCACTTTCGGAGTCGTCCGAGTCTGCTAAACCGTAACCCGCAATCTTGGCCGGTTAATCCCTTAGAGTCTTTCTTCTGCTGTAAGGGCAACCTCAAGGCCCGAGTATACTCAAGAGTCCTGACGAGGGGGATCCGAAGGTAAATATCACAGAGTAGCTACAGGTACAAATGGACAGACCTGACGAGGGGGATCCGAAGAGAAGAAAGACTAAGGATCACCCGCGTCAGATCCCGGTATATAAGTAACTACGGACGGGGGGCATGTGATAGCAACCGGAGTGATCGGCAGAGGTCCCGGGCGGAATCACAGGCCATGTGATATCGGGAGGAGCCGGAACGGGTCGGAACGGGACCGGAGGGTCCGGATGCGGGAGCGGAAGGGCCGGAAACAGGGGTTCCCCTGACAATAAGTACGCCACCGGTCCGGGGTTCGAGATTGTTAGGTATAGCATTTTTGGTATGCCTGTCACATTTATCCATCCTGGCATCGTAAATGGAAGCTTAATGAAAGAGTTGATGAGCTTTACAAATTGATTTGGGTCAACATTGAACTGCCTCAGGTTGAAATTCAAAGCAGCAATGTTGTGTTTCTTTTCTTTACTTGATTGCAAAATATCATGATTTTGTGAGTTCCATTCTTTACACTGGTTGAACATTTCAAGTTTTTCGGTGAAAAAATTGGTGAAAAGTAGTTTGAGTTTTACACAATTTTTATCGTTGAAAAACTTTTTAAGTTTTTCGCTTACTTTTTCAGTGAAAAATTTGTGTAAAACTCAAACTACTTCTCAACAATTTTTTCGCCGAAAAACTTGAATGTTCAAGAAGTGTTACCGCATACAATATAGGGTACTCAGTGGGTCACCGTTTACGCATATCCTCGCTGAAAATATGCTTTGACAATGTCACCCTACATATCATTGTGCTTTCATTGGCAGACGGGCTTCTCGCGTTATAGCTCGGAGCCAATGAAAGGCCTCCCTGAGTGAATTTACACATTGATGCATTCCTCATTTTGGGACAACAGATAGATGAATTACCAACAAGTACTCTCAGAGGGTCTCCGAGGTTCATCAGAGTCTGCAACTTCAACGTGGCCTAAGGCTCATGATTAACCTGGATTTTTTGCAACGACATTCCCACAACCACCTCTCCACTTTGCAACGTGGATGGCTGTGGTGACGCGTCTCGGCGCATATGGTTGTGCTTGGCACCTCACGTGGACAATCACGCCTTGTTGGCAGTTGTTGCTGAGTCACACCAAATGGTGCTCAAACCACCATCATGGTGCTCAGTGCTCCTGGATTCTAGCCTTCACACTGTTATTCGGTCTGTTCGAAATCAGGGCCCATGTCGCCAGGAGCTTGCCAGAAACTGGATCTGGGCACACACAAGTTAACAGTGCAACACTAACGCTGGGGGTGCAGGTCTGTGAATTCCGGTACCACCTGCTGGTCGGTTGGTTCAGCTACGAAGCCAAAAAAATATATCTGGGAGGTATGTTTTCTTTTGGCTCAAAAACAGCCAGAAAAGGTTGCCAACACCTTCGGAAAGGTCTCTAAGATGCACAGACACCAGGAAGAAGGGAACACATCTTCACATTGTCCATGGCTGAAGGGGTATTGGCCGGAAGAAGCCGAGACACTGGGTCGATAGATAGGTAGGTCCGAGGCAGTCTTATTTCACTTTTTGGAATTTGCTCAGATCACTTTGAAAATGCATTTAGAAGGGTCAGAAGAAAATCGGGTTTTTTGGACGGGCTTGGAGGGTTGAAAATTCTTTGAACAGGCATAAAATCCCGATTCTGGCCCATTTGTGTGGGAAAGTCAGTCGGCCAAGCTCGCTTAGCCCCAGCTGATCAGTCGGTCGAAAACAGTGAAAACCAGGTTCGGCCAGTCAGGCATGCCGGCCAACAGTGCCGAGCTTGATTGACGGAGCATGCACAGCTCTCGGATAAAGACGGGATCTCTTTCCCCTCTTCCCGTTCTCCTTCCCCAGGGTAGTTTTACCCGTCTTTTTCTCTTGATAGCTTGACAAACCAGTAGGAGAGCCTTCAGTACTTCAGTGGCCACTGTATTCACTTTCGGGGGCAGACGACGAAAGGGACGCAAGGAGCGAGAGAACACGACAGAAGATGCCATCATGCCACGTCGTCGATTTGAAACTCCGTCCAGCCGTGCCGCAGCCCAATGCGGAAGGATCACACTGTGACCGACTCAAAATGAAAACGAAAACTCATTGAAAACCAGCACGAAAACCGGTCGAAAACCCAACTGTGAATTACCCTAATATGTCCACAACATGTGTCGTTGGGCTGTGGTGTTGAAAAAAAAAAATTGAACTGTTTCGGCATTGACCGGATTAAAAACACGTGATACAATTCCTATATGGGGATGACTACGGTCGGTCGGTGTAACAACTTAGAATTTACGGTATTCACTCCAGAGCACAAGATGTGTGATTTACTAAGGAATGGTTGCAGTGTAAGATTAAGTCTACCCTAACACAACCAATCCTAAGACCTAAATAACGGGATCAGCTGATGCTGATCCCTTGATAGACCAACACTACCATACAAGGTAGATAAGATAATAGATTGACGGAGTGCAGAGTGAATCCCTAACAGTCGGTTCACCAAGATCCTGAAATTTTCAAAAACCGGCATCTGTCCCGAAATTCACAGACCTGCACCCCCTTGGCTGCAAGGGCCACAACTCCACTCAGTGCTCACAGTGGGGGCAAAGGCCGAGGCACCTGTATTCCATGTGCCTCCGACGCATGTGGACCGAGACTCACAATGGGTGTTTGAACACAAAGGAGATAAAGGCGAGAATTCCTATATTTCCTTTGTGCACACTGGGTCCATTGCACCTGCCGACCATATGCCTTGGAGGCACCTGGAGTCCAGGTGCCTTGGATTTTTCCCCTAGTGTCACATTCAATTCTATCCGCACACTGACAAATCTGAACTTCCTTGCAACCTTCTCACTGACCCCTTGAACACTGATGTTGACTACATCACACTCTCTGAGTCTACCAAAGTAGGTATACAGGATTTCTTGTAACCCGTTCGTGGGCCAGCTTGATTGGTCTGCATTTCAACCTTTCCCTCAATTCAGTCTCTCAAACAAAGTCAGATCCCACTTCTCATATGCCTTGCCATGCGGAGTCCTCCCTCCGAGATATATTCAGAACTCCCACTGGTTGAACATTTCAAGTTTTTCGGTGAAAAAATTGCTGAAATAGTTGGAGTTTTACACAAATTTTTCACTGAAAAAATAAGTGAAAAACTTAAACTTTTTCACCACTTTCTAACTTTGTTCCAAATTTTTCACCTTAAAAGTGAAAATCTTGGAAAGACTTTCGAGTTTTTGACCTACTTTTTCACCTTCAATCACCGCTCGCTGACATGTATGATCTGATACGATGTCGCGCTACGAGAAGGGGGGACTAAATAACGTGGAGTGCGCTGCACACTTTCTCAGCTTGGTCCCACTCAAGCCCTAAAGTTCCCGACAAAAACTGCACACCTTCTGTGTATTTGACACCCTTCTGTGGCTGTTTTTCTGAACAGTACAATGCCCTGACTGCTGTTGTTATCTCCAGAGCACTTGTATTGAATCCACCTATACACTTAGAGTGAGGTAGATCAGTATGAGGAAGACGTGCTGTGCTTCCTTATATCCCGTCGCGTGAGCCGTCCATTCTCTGCATTTCATCGGCCAACTTAATGTATTATAGGGTCTGTGCAGTATTCTATTGCTGGTCTACAATATACACTAATCACACATCTGCCCCAACATTAATTCACTGTGTGTGTATTGCATCTAATTGCACTCACTCTCCATTCACATCACATGATACAAAATGTCCCTGTTGAGTGCTTCTGAAGCACAAACATGGGTTGTTCAGCGGTATATATCTGGATCCCTCGGGGAAAACTGGAGCTAACCATCTAGATAACACACCTCCAGGACAAGCAGACCATCTGTCTCCACAAGGTGGCTCCTTTATGTGTGCTGTTGTGCAATCAACCCCACTGTGAAAGTCTGGGCTTCATAGTTACACTGAGTCTAGGCTCACTACTTGTCAGATCTCTGGTTCCTCCTGTGAGAATGGTGTTAGCATATGTATAAAGTGCAGCTTCCTTCCGAACCTACTGTATTATTTCAATCAGGTTGATAGTCACATGTCATGCACCACTGTATCGATATCGAATTTTGGTCAATGTCACCCATCACTCAGGCCTTGATCGAACCTAAAATTCGTGTTCCACAGGGCAAAGTCTCCAGAAACACCAAAAACGAATTTTCGCATGGAAATTTCGAAAATTTGCCAGTGGTCACGCGAAAATTTCGGTGGTATTGAATTTGTCGAAATGGTCCTAGTATGTCACGTGTCACACCCCATGTCGATCTGATTGAAAACAAATCAGTAACTCAGGCTTCACTTACATAAACACTTCCTTCAATTTTCCAAGCCTCGTTTACAAAGTATTCGACGTTCACGGACTTAGATCTCACAGTGCACAGCCTTATGCGGTGTCATGCCCACTCACCAGGTTGCAGCAACTGCTTCGGCGAGCTCATTGATTTTCGTGGCACCATCATCATGGGCTCATTATTTGTTCTCTTAATCTTTACTGTCTCGATTCTTTGGTCTTTGATTGGGTACAAATAAAATCTAATTCCTTCGGGTTGATTCTCTCCTCCAAGGCTGCGTCGAGCCCTTTCGTGCTGGGCATCTATCTCCATTTGAATGCTGTACACGATGCTCTCTGCCCTTGAAAGCTGTTGAAACTTTTCTAAATGTCCCAGAAGTTCTTACTGTGGCGCAGCCCCGAAGCGCTCCGGAACTGCGGCCACGTCCGGCCACGTAAGGCCACACATACACCACCTACGAATATAAGAGTCCGAAAAATGTGTCACATTCTGGATCCCACTGCTACTGTATTATTTCAATCAGGTCGATAGTCACGTGTCACGTACCCTCTTATCGATGTCGAATTTTGGTTGAGGTCACACATCACCCAGGGCTTTATCGAACCAAAATTCGCGTCACATAGGGCCAAAATATCCCGGGGAAACTCTAAAAAACGAAATTTCACAGTGGAGTTTTCGAAAATCTTCCGGTGGTCACGCAAAAATTTCGGGGGTATCGAATTGTCGAAATGGTTCCGGGTGGTCGCGCGTCACACCCCTTGTCGATCTGATTGAAAAAATACAGTACTGGTGTTTCCTGTCTTTCTACTCTTTCTGTCTTGCTGCAAGGCTCAAAAAATCAAGACTGTCTGCACGCTGTTCAATCCCAATCCTCCTCCGAGTCCAGGTTGCAAATCACTCCTGTGCCAGAGCTTTTTGCAATCAGGTATGGCATCTTTCAAAAACTGCTTTACTGATCCCATGCGCGACTTTTGCCACCGGCCGCATCGAATGTCTTGGTCAAGCTTCACAGTAAACTAGATATCAGTTTGTTACTCACATGCAGGCCGGTCTAAATATTCATTTTTTCCTCCTTCATTTTCAAATTGTTTCCCACTGCCGGAGCGAAGCGCAGGCATGCCTTGTTTACATGAAATTTTGCATCAACGTGCAATTGAGAATGGTTGAGATTTTGGGGATCACATTGTAGTAGTAGCAATTGAATTGATTTCGTATGATGAAGAACCTAGGGTCTCCTCGGGAATCTCGGCCGACGTTTCATCACTTTTGACGGCCTATCTGTACATGAACAGAAACTTCGAGCCAACAACTCTAGCAGTCATAGTTGAGGGAATACGACCTCATGTGAGGCCTTCGTCGGATGCGACCAAGGCATCCAATATTTACGCTGTGAATAGAGAAGGATGCAACTTCGTTTTCAATCCGCCCGCTTCCAAACACCACTTCAACGACTCTCAAGTCCAGAATACATACTTCCCGAACCTCAAGTCGTTCGATTCACCTTGATGTCATTTCTCTTTCTACCACGACACGGTGAATATTTCAACATCTTTTAGCATTGAAATCAAATTGAAATGGTTTTTATTTTCGGATCCATGGATCATTTCCTCGCATCTGTGGATTCGCGCCGCGCGGAGGTAAGTTCTTGGGTAAGTTACATTTCATCCGTGCATCAAGGAAATCTACGATTCGTTGTGATCGTGGCTCGGGTTTCGCCTACTCTCGGAGCGCACGGCCCGCGTATGACACGATCCGAATCTGATCCAAATCTGATCACTTCAGTTGCTGTTTGTCTAAAACAACCACGCCCTACCTACATCGGAATGGTACATCGTCGCTATGGTACATCACCGCTATGTTTCGATCTTCATGGTTTGCATTGTATTTGAGCTGTTTGTGGCTGATCATCGCCGTTTCTTTACCCCATCCAACTAGTGGTGGCAAGGTTCGGTTCGAAAATCGGTCCGAACCTGAACCGGACCGAACTGAACGCCCCGTTCAGGTTCAGCGTTCGACATAGGCCTGAACCGGACGCCCCGTTCGCGTTCGGCGTTCGGGCGAGGACCATTTTTCCCGAACGCGTTCGAACGCCGAACCGAAAATGTGCTGTCCAACTGAAATTTCCCAAAGATTATGTGGGTTTCAGGCAAATTATGATCTGTAGAATCAGTACCATCGAGTCAACTGCGATTTCGTCGCTCTAATAGGATGGTACGTGTCCATTTTCAGCGGTTCAACCTTCCCGATGCATTGCATGCAACCCGTGGGAAGACCATCGTCGAATGTTGGCCCCCGATATGCGCTCTGGGCATGGAAAAAATGATAACACCGTCTCCTTTGTATCAATATCGACAACAGATGATATTGTGAGTGTTCCGTACCTTCAAAACTACAAAAGAAGATTTGCAAAAATTCATGGGTTCGAACCGCGTTCGAACCTGAACCGAACCTGAACCTGCGTTCAGGTTCAGCGTTCGGGATATGGCTGAACCGAACGTCAGGTTCAGGTTCGGCGTTCAGAGGAAAGTGCCCCGAACGCGAACCGAACCGAACCTTGCCAGCACTACATCCAACAGGTTACAGCTAATTGACAGCTAAGCAACAGCCTGGCGGATCAAGGAAACACAGCGACGCGCGTGTGGAGAATCATGTATTACATTCTCTAATGCTTCAACTCTCACTGGCAGCCTCTCCCCATTCGTCCTAATTGCTTAACAGCTTCTGAAATCATCCATAGCCGGGCGTCTAAAGCGCTCCAAAGTTCATGGTAACCTGGCGGATTTCAAGAAGGTTATTCCGAGTCCTCAATCCAATCGTACCTATGCCTTGGGCAATAAATACCCAGGCTCGCTGGACCCTGCGACATAGTACCTTGTGGGTTCACGGGACATACGGGACCAAACCCAGCTGTCGGCATCCTATCAAAAGAACCACGGCGATTGAATGCTGTGTACGATCCCGGTATACAGCGAAAGTCGAAATCTCTGTCCCCCGACATCTAGTGGCCAACGTGTTTGATGGCTCAATGTTCCTGCTGTCAAAGAAGCGGTCTCAAACCCGAGTCGCCCCTCAGCTGCCTATTTTGGACGCTCGTTGAGCCACAATCATGGCTGCTTCTGTGAGCTGTGTTAAGAGTCATTTACTCGAGTCGGGTGCGCACTGTCCGTGGGCGGTATATATAAGACTACAGTACCGTTGCTCACATCCTCATTCCCACCTTCTTTTCGATGGCTGTCAAATCCAAGAATGTCCACTGGAGTTCCACCGTCGACGAGTATCCCGGTCGCATTTCGCCTGAGTCGTATTCACGGTCGCTTCCCAATCAACATCCAACACCCTACATGATTCAGCATGCTCCCCTGCCAGTACTGGCAGCAGTAGAGTTGCATTCAACACTCTCGCCAGCACACGCTCTCCCGCTCGATTTCTCCCTCCCCTCCGCTGTTTTCCACCATCATCCGGCGTTAACGGAAACTCTGCTCAGCGCACCTGCCTGTATCCCACCACCCAATGTGGTCTATATACACATTAAGGCTGGTGTATTCAAGGAGGAGCTCGAGGTTAAACACACACCCAGCGGGCAGACGGTTACCGTCGGGGACGTTCTCTCGACTGTCCACCACCGCCTGCGCACCTTTTATCCCTACCCTATCCCGTCTGCCGCTGTTGACTACACGCGCCGCAGAATTACGACGGCGAACGGTCATTGCGCCCGACAGGACACGGAGTCATCCCATCCACGTCTAGTCGATGGCCTTTGCGGGTCCACAATTTTCGCGGGACTGGAGGTACGGTTGGGGCAGCCTGTCAATTACTGGGAAATGAAGATCGAGAAGCCGCGGCGTTATTAGTAGCAGTGGCGACTTGTCCTCTTTATTCTTCCATTAAAGGTACCATCCGAGCGGCACTCACGCTGTTGACCTCACAAATCATATGCATGTATCTCAACCTGTAGTTTGTTATGTTTGTTGTATCCCTCATGTAGTATCCCGCCATGTACCTTAATTTGGATTGTTTAATTTTGGAACATAAAGCTGTGAATTTACCTCCGTTCGACAATGAGCTGTAGTCGCCCAGCACTAACGCCGTTGTTCGCGATTATCTCAACACACCGACCGTCGTGGAGCTATGTAAATGGTGTATTTTGAAAGGCACAGAGCTGCGCGTGCGGACGGTTCCTGCAAATGCGTGCATGCATGAGAAGCATCGGAGATGTTGAATATCTTCGGGCGCCTGTTGTTTGCATTCCTCACAGCCGAAATGGTCTGTTAGACGCCGAGGCATTGGTTCTTCTTGTCTCCGCCGTTGGCCGAGGGAGGCGGGGCGATAGCGTCGCGCTGTACTGATTTGGGGAAGAGGCTGTTGGGAAAATGGTGTTGATAATTATTTCAAAAACCATCAATATCTACGGATAACCCGGTCTAGTTCTCAACGCTGCAGGAAGGCACAGTTGCGGGATCCATTTGTCAGACAACTTTGACGAGGAGTTCACCAGAAGAATCAAGAGAGCGACAATCACAAGTCCAAAGTCTCTTAATGTGTGAGATTGTGACCTCTGTCGACCCTCGAGGTGAGTTTCAGTTTGATGTTGAAACTTCAAAGTTCAAACTTGAAAGTATTCGAATAATAATTACGGACGGTCTACAAGACGGAGCCAAAATGGAAAAAAGAAAAGAAAAGAAAAAAAAACGGTAGAAACGGGTGTGATGAGCCAGGGGCGTGGATACTTGCCCACAGATGTTGAGTCGTCGAGTCGCTCGGCGACAGCCTACGGGTAACCGGGCCGCCTTCCTGGCGAACCGGTTTTCGCCGGTTTCCGGGGGCACCAACGTCTGACTCTCCACCTTGCTCCTGCCTTGCTCTCAACACCTTTCACAACCGTGGACAATGTGCGCCCGACTCTTCCTCAGAAAATAGGCGGCCCCGTGGTCCTTACTCCGTACGCAGTAACGTTGGCTTCCGCACTTGGTTTATTGGGCACTTGCTCAACTTGCGCACTTGGTATGCAGATCAGTATTGGAGTCTTCAATACTTAATGTGTACTAACAAAAATATACGCTGCTGCTCAAAATCCAAAAGGCTATGGGGGTCCAAAAGGCGCGTCAGCGGTGCACAATCAACAATGAAGTGCACTCACTATATGGATTCGACTTATGACAGCTCAATCCCATACCCGTGTTGTTAATCGCGTCCGTCATATGGCAGGTGATCATTGAGATATGGAGTCAATATCGAGCGTTGAAACAAATGAGTCGTGACGTACGATTCCATGAACTTTAACACAAAGGATCCATCGAGAGGTACAATGGTACGTGCAGAACGCTGGCGCGACGGGGGATGTGCAATTTATCTGAGGAAAGGGCGGACATCCTGGGTGGAGCGTTAGTCGAGTGCGTATGGAACTTGACAGGCAGACCTTATATCTAAGAGCGGGGATCACAGAGTGACACCGGAAGAGCGCCCCGCGTACATAATCATCTTCTCCGGGAGGGGCAAAGCTAGGATCACGGTTCAGGTGGGCGGAGGGAAAGCAGTTATCTGAGGACACCATTTGAATTCGCCGAAAGCTTCCGCTACGTTCAATACTGGCGGCAAACGGATGTCGGGACGATGTGGCGGACATGCGTCATCGAAAACGTTAAACAACCCGGACATCACGAGTAGCATGGTATGCGCACCGTGATTCGCCGATATTTCAGCAGGATGCGGACTCTTGACACGGGTCCATGACACTGATACTGAGAACCATGATTTTCGATGTTGGGAATTTTCGCCGGCCGCGAGGAACTGGTGACAAGAGGCATAATCGGAAGAGAAAAGGCAAGAGCAGGATGCACTTTGGTCATTGATTTTTTCTTGACACGATTTACTGTTGGAATTGTGGATGCGACAACTGGTGAATAAGCTTGATAAAGACTGGATGGTTGGCGTCTGTCAACTAGTTTTCAAGTGCGAAGAATCATGCCCGCAAGGGCTCAGAGAAGGCTCACAACAACAAGTTGCGCAATATCTGACTGGCGCAGGGTTTGATCGAAGGCAGGGATCGGCGCGGGCTTGTCACCAGTAAGTAAGGTTCAAACCGGCGGACGACAAATATTGTGGATCTGGTACTTGAAAGCAGTACACTAAAAACAAAGGAATCGGAGGGAACAAATCAGCCAACGTGTCAATTTTTTTTCCGTTGAGACAGTGTCGCATACAAGAAAAATGGCTCCCGTACCGCGGACAGGATCACTCGAATGCCTCTGCCCTCAACCTCTCGAGCTCGGACCAAACAGGAAGATCAAATGCGGGAAGGTCGGCCCAGAGGGCCGTCCGCGCCTTTTCGTGCGCAACTTCATGCTAGAAAGACAGAGATGACAGACGTGCAACTTCGCCCAATCCTGCTTGCTCCAGATCTCGAACGGCAGGAATCCGGGGACCTCGGAACGTTCCCGAAATAACTCGAAGGAACGCCGGAGGGTTACCCTTGCTTGGCTGCATGTTCGGCATGATGTGCACCCGTCGATTTCTAGAGGTTCCCAGAGAAAGTCCAGGACTCGGTTGACACCGAGCTTCTCCAGTCGGCGGATGCCCACCACACATCGTGCTTTATCATCCGTGTGGAGCTCTGTACCGTTGAGAATTCCGCTCTCCTGCGTGTCGCAGATTCCGTAGAATACGGCGGGGAGAATCCAATCGAGGGAGAGTTGACGTGCGAGTTGTAGGAGGCCAAGGCCGCCACTGGCTCTTTTGACGACTGCAGTGAACCACGGACTAGAATTGGCGTCCAACTGATTATAGTCGTGCAGCGTTGTTGGGTGAAAGTTCGAAATGTGAGTTATCGCTCGCTTGCGCAAGGCATCGACTTCGTATTTATGGCTCATTCGGAGAACACCGGTCAGAATCTGCAACGTAGTCGATGTGGGAAATGGCTCAAAGAAACTGAATATGTATATCAGTCTCCCACTGTAGCTCGTAGATGGGTCACAAAACATCTCACTCATAGTGCAATAACGCCTTGAGAAAACTGTTACATCGCTGGCGCTGTCCGGTAGGAGCACAAAAGGGCAACCTTCCATCATATCGGCATTTTTCGCAGTGGGAAAAGACGACATGTCTCTGAACACCGGAGATTGCCTCGCAAGAAAGTCCTTTGAGATGCGGAAAATTGTCGTCTCAGACTCCGCCGCTTGAATGATCAAGCCGCAGTCGTCAAACCACAGTCCTTCTGCCCGGGTGAGACAGGATGAAGATTCGGGTGTATCTTCGTCCATTCGAGTCGGTTGTCCGGATGTGCGACAGCTCGAGCCTCACTTGGTCTACTAGCTTGATGGAAGGAGGCAAGAAGCAGGAAGAAAACAAGTGATTGGTCAGCAGCTTGAAAAGGCAACATCAACAAACAAGCCGGTCGCTCACGGTTGTTTTCATGGCCGAATACTGTACTATTTCAACCAAGCGCTCATGGGGTGTGACATGTGACCTCAAGTGTTCAAAATCGAAGTGTTCAAATCTCCTTTTCGGGTGATATTCCGGCGTAGTCGGAGCGAAGAATTCCCTTTTCGAGACGGAAAAGCTCAAAAACCTCGATCCAGAACAGCCAAAACCTGTGACATTTTTGAAAAGTGTTCAATTTGGGCCCAGTTGTGACCAGTGACTGAACACTTGGTTGAAATAGTACAGTACAATACCCATACAGCTCTAGGGAGCTAAAATTACAGACTCTGGTATCTCGTCTCGGCCAGACTCTTAGACCATCTCAGAACTTGCTCAAAAGTAACATTCAACCTGGTTGAATCCCGGTTAAGTACCTGGTGGCAGTTGAACTCAAGTTGACTGTTGAACTCGGGAACGGTTAACACTGCCAGTTGTTGCCCAGCCTTTTGCTTCCAGGGAGAGAGCGACTAAATGGGCTGATGCCAGCATTGCAATACTGCATGTGATCCTTGGTTCCGCGCTAGTTGATGTCCGCATTTCAAATGTCCTTCGAACACGATATCGATCTCCTGCATGAGATATTCGGTGTCGGTGAAATAAATCTGGCGCTCCCCATGGACTTTGTGAGGACATGGCGAGTTAACCAATCATCCAAACTCAATGTCGGCGTGAGATAGATTCATCGTTAAAAAAGGACGGACCTCACTGTTAAGGATCTACGGGGGGGAGAATGACGGACGTTCCGTCATCGTAGCTAATGGCACACCCGCGGCGCAGCATGCGACGGATAAGGTTCCTCCCAGAGTCCCTCCGGATGAACCACCGCATTGGATCGTGGAGTATGATTTCCTCCAGCTCGGGGAACGCTTCCAGAACGTCAGTCTGACTGCTTAGAACCGACCGGCCTGGGCTCCACTCGTCGGGATTGCACTTCAAGCGGACGCGCTTGATTGAAGGACATTGGAAGGTCGCCAGAAGCAAAATTTCTGGCGCGCCGATATAATACACCATCTCTTCAAGCCGGGGACAGCGGCTGAGGAGGCGCCGCATTTGATTTGAAGAGAAACCCATCTGCGGCGCGAAAGCCAGCTCCATAGTGCTCAGCTGCATCCCGGAGCTGGCGAGGAAGTCGAGGAGTGTGGGAGAAGGTGTGGTGTGCAGGATGAGGTTGTGGAAGTTGGGAAGGTATACGTAGTGGAACTGCTGTGAATTCGCCCGTGTTTTTTGCGCATCATTGAACTGGAATTGTGAGTGGTTGATTCGGATGGTCTCGAGAGACGCCGGCAGAGTCAGATCTACGAGGGAATTTTGTCGGTCGGAGGAAAGGAAGAAGTATCGTAAATTGGGCGCTCGCGCAACAATCTCTCCGAGCCGATCGGTATGGTTCGCACCATGAAACTCCACGTCTACTTCGCTTTCGTGCCAATCCAGGCGCATCAGACGCGGTAAATTTCCCATGCAGGGCTTTTTGATGAGACTGGCCCATAAAATTATACTGCGAGTATCGAGGCCAAGGGAGGGTCGAACGAAGATTTCGAGGTTGGGACAGAAGTGGAGGATGTCGACCAGATGGATGGCGCCGGAACCAGAGGGAATGGGATGGGTACAGAATGGAAGCGGTTGACCCTGAGATTGAGGTGTGAAGCTGGTGCCTCTCCACGGGAGCTCCAACCGCCTGACAAGTTTGCCCAATTCATGACGCTTGTCCTCCCTCGTTGACCGACTGAGCCCAGCAAAAAAGCTCTGAAGCCCTCGTGCACCGCAGATGCGCACATCTTCATACAGAAATTCCACTGCTATCGCATGAAATTCGCGCGAGACCTGCACGAGAGAGGTGCCCGTCTGCAGTCGCCGATCTTCTCGCAGAGAGTGGGTAATTTCCTGCGACTCCTGAAGTTGCTCAAATGGTAGATAATCGACATCGTAGGATGTCTGAGATGCAGTCGCGAACCAAAATATATGCCTCCAGATTTCGGTCGGCGGATATGGTGTTGAGGTAGGAAGAGCGGATTCCATGGCTGGTATTGTGAAAGGTTGCGGTAGAAGGTGCTATGTATACAGTCTCATCTGGTCGCCCACAGTCGCCCACAATGATTGACAGGGACACATGTACTCGGAAACCGACTTGATTGAAATCATTAAATCACTACTACTGAATGATTGAAAGCTTTCGCGACGGCAGCGGAATTGCGGAGCTGGAACGACCGACGGCGAGCCACAAAAAATGTTCCAAATTTGATCAATGATCCAACCGTTTCGACAGGATAACAGAAGTTGAAACTGCGTTACAGATGCCGGAAATACCATTGCGCAAATATTCAGGAGGGTAACATTGACCAAGCCAACACAATATAGGGGTGGCTGTTCACTGCGCGCGCGATACTACTGCTCCTGTGCAGCCACTGTCGCGACGAAGGTTGAACGCAGGAAGGGAAAAAAAACCTCGACACCAAAAAGTTCCAAGTGACATTTGAATAGATTAGCACTGTCCGGATCCGAGCCATCCCATCGTGGTTCACAATACCCGTATTGAATTTGGTCAATCCTGAGAAACGGTGATGAATGCGAGGAACTACTTATAATAGAGACAAGGATGAGCTCATAGTCTTCCTCCGAGATTAGCAAGGTGGTGAAATGCTGACATACGTACGTACATCCAGGATGCTTACCATCGATAGGAGAAACAAAAAATACATCGGCATCAGGTTTGAACATCAGAGCAAGGTATATCATACCGTATATGTGCAGGCCCTGCTATTTTACGCCGCTCTTCGTCTCTTACCATGTCTCGATCTCGAATCCTTCCAGTCCCCTGCATATCACTATCCATAAAGAAGACCGGAGAGTGTGTAAACAGTACACGCAGTGGGAAGCAAGACGACTCGACTTCCTAGGAATACAATGAAACACGATTCTACAGAGAGCGAGCCTAGAATAACAACAATAAAATCAAAGCAGGGAAAAAAGCGGGAAATAAACGTCCACGCAGCCAAATCAAACATTCTATCTGCATACCGCATGCTCGAACTTTATCGACCGGAACGGCGCCAACATTTGCCTCTCCTCTATGGTCACTGTCCAGCCACTTGCACTGACAACGCCTTCAAGTGCCCCATCCCACACGCTCCCGCACCCCATGCGCCGCCTACGAGGCGGTACCGCCGCTCCTTCCCGCACCCTTCGATGCCGCACTGAGGTTTCTCGTGGGATTTTTCGGGTAAAGATGGGGAATCGAGCTTTACGGACACAGCCTGAGTTGCAGCCCGTTGGTGCACCTCCACGAGGGGTGCGAGCGAAGCGGGGACGGAAAAGGAGAGTGACATTCGAGGCGCGAGGGGATCCACTTCCATCCCTCCTTGATTCTCGTCCTCTTCCTTCGTATCCCCAATTTTCACACTGGTTGCAGCGATTTGCGGCCGGGAAGTAGAGATCCAACGATACGTCATTGGCAGGGGCGGGCCGTTATATAAAGGAGTTATTTGTGGCGTCGAGTGCTGAGCCTCCTCGACGCCGTCCATGCCCTCCATAGACCCGCAATTGGGGTTGGCCTCGTTGAGGGGTGTGAGCATTCCACCGATGGGTGTGCGCACACCGCCGCCGCTACCTGGGGTGGGGACCTCGGCGGGGGTGGCTACGGTGGATAAAGTGGACAGGGCGGTGGTCCTCCGGCCGCGGGGGCGGGATTGTTTTTTGAGGAGACGGTTGATGGTTTCGGCCTGAAGATACGAAGTGGTGAGTACGATTATTGAAATAATATTGAATCTCATTGGGGAACAGAGGAGAAGTGAATGAAATGGTATGAAGCAGGAGATGGATTATAATACCAGCCATAAGATATCAATCTAGCCGTGAAAATCAAAAGCAGACGGAACCATAGAAAAACGAGATTGCAATGCACACCTTCTCGTTCTGCAGCTTCTTCTCGCTGACGTTGCGGCGCTTACGCGCGGACTCTTCTTTGCGGAGCGCGAGCTCGGTGGGGTCGATGGCGGCGCCGCGTTTGCGTTTGCTCGTGGTCGGTGAGGGTGGGGCCGGTTTGGGCTCGGGTTCATCGTCGTCTGTGAAGGAAATAATGGAGGAGTCAGTGATGATGAAAGGTAGACACGAGGATGAGGAGAGAATAAAAGATACAGTCAACCAGGGAGCCAAAAACAAACAATTGAACGAGGAAGTTGGTCCGGAAATGCAGAACACGGAGATGCAAAAACGGGGGTAAATGGCTGACATCGGTGTGCGAGAGCGCCAGTCGAACAGGATCGATCGGCGCCACCGAGCCATTCGAATTTCAACCAGGCTTACCTTCAGACTCCTCCGAGCTCATAACTCCCTTCCGAGCTTTGGCGAGTGCAGCCTGTCGTTTCGTGAGTCGCGTATTCTGCGGCATCTCCTCCTCCGATTCGGACTCCACCGAGTCTTCCGATTCGACTGGGATTGCGGTGGCTGGAATATTATTCCCGTGTCAGTATCCTTTGTTACTCCACAAAGCTAACGAGAATGGAGAGCAAAGGCTGAATATACCTCGCGTCCGCCGACCGCGGGTGGCTGCCGGCGCATTGCCCCGCATTTTGAACTTAATCTTCAGTGGCGATTTAGTGGGACGGGCTACAACCTGTGAAAAGAGAAAGCTAAAAGTGAGCCACCACATTCGGTAATCAATCCTGAACCGGAGCGAGCCACAATGGCTTCGGCTATGCACATACCGACGGTGAGCGGGATTCCTCAATCTCATCTTCTTCATCCTCCAGTTCGTACTCATCAGGTTCATCAACCTCGGGTTCCCCCTCCGCAGCATCGGTCCCATCTCCCTCCTCATCCGACTCGCTCACTGCCTCGGGCAGAACGTCCGCCTCGACCTGGTGCTCCTCTGACTCAGGTGGTGGCACATACAATGAGAACCGGGGAGGGGGACGAGGATCGATTTTGATAACTCTGGACGACCTCGGGACAACCTTCCGCCGACGCTGCGATTGAGATGGCGCTTGCGCTTGCGCTTGCACTTGCGGCTGCTGTTCGTCGTCCGATATCTGCATGTCGGAGGCTTCTGACGTGGTGCTGAGTGCGAGAGATGCGGAGACACGGTCCGAGGAGATGTGCGAGTTAACGCCGATTTAGATGCATGATCAATCGCGAGAAGGTGGAGAGGAACTTGAAGCTCACCAGAATCGGTAATGTTGTCGTGTGCCATGGAGAGTGGAGCTCAGGTTGGGGGAAAGGAAGAGTGGCTGGCTGGTGGTGGGTCTTGCGATGGGGCTGGCGTCTAACATCTGTGGGCGATGTGGCCAATTCGCAGCAGAAACCGGGATGGCCGTGGATGGATAGCAGCGGCGTAATCAGTGATCGCGAGGATGCATGTTGACGTGTCCAAATGGACGCCTTTGGTTGGGTGCCGTAACTTGCAATTATCTGCCGTCGGGTTCGTCGGGATTCCTATCAGGTATACCATGTCATTTTCCTGAGGAATCACAACTTCAATTCCTGCATGGAAAAGCGCACCGGAATCGATTGAGAACTGTTTTTCTTTCCCTCGGAAGATCTTTATAACTTGAACCAATTCTTCGCACGGACGGAAGCAGGGCCTGTGAACGAACGGGTTGGTAACAGGGGATGATGTAGGTAATTTAGGAGGTAAGGTTTTCGCGGCACCAACTTATCTCCGCCGTGATTCATTCAATTTTCCATCCATCATTTGACCGAGTTTGACCGATGTAACAATTCCGGTGCCTGGGCGCGCTGAATACGGGCATGGTTACGAGGTATTTGAACTTGATTTGAACCCCACAGGATTCAATGTACGCATTTTACATCCTGCTAGTGTGTTGCATTACCCAGGTCAAATATCCTCTCTTCGGTAATTCATGTAATAGGGACTTCACCTGGCCCTATAGTTTGAGGTTCTCCGCCGCGTCGAATTGTTCACCGTCCATCGGGCAGCCATCGGGGCAGCTCGAAGCAACTGGAGGCGATTTAATCTTCAGCGGGGTGCAAAGAAGAGAACGCCACCTGCTGCACACTACATCCCTCCTGGATCGAAAGGGAAGATCAACCTGAGGTGTTACTTATTCATCGCCAATGGTAGCACATCCGGTAGATGGCGGTTCGAATCTGCCCGAGGACATGATGTACGTAGACGCGACTTCATTCTTTTGTTGCGCTTTTTACGCGGTGCTTCCAGACAAGTAGACCACACCTCGGCCCCGTTTATTATTGGATCTCAGCCGGGCATACAACAGACCTTCACATTTCTGCAAGACGGTTAAGGAGAGCATTGATTTGCGGAACTCCGTCGTTCGGTGTTTTCAGTAACCAGTCTGCTTTACGTGTAGTTACACACCGCAACAAAGAGGGCCGAATCAGCTTCAGGAGGTGCCTCCGGCGGGACAATTTCCCTTAAAATAGAGGCACTATACGAACCCACAGTTGCTTGATTGTGTGAATCTCCTAGAAGGACGGGACTTGAAGCATAGGAATTCGACCCGTCCGTCTGACGGGACGGCCGTCGGAAAAACGGCCGTCATTGGTAACGAAACGGACCCACCCGGCCGTCACTACCCTCTGACGGCCGGATGCCGTCCGTCAACGGTTGACGGCCGTCGCGACGGGTTCCATGAGTGAACAATGGTTAAATATTATTTTGTCTCAATCTGTGAGCAAAGTCAGGCCGCCAAGTATTAGCAAAAAATATGTGAGCATACCATAAGCTTAACGTCGCAATTTGAGGCCTTCAAACTGCACGGAACAAATTAATGATCAGTTGAAACGGCCATCCTACTTGAACACTGAGCCTCGCAATTCGATTCTGCAAGTTTGAGTCCGTTTCAGAGGACCGCCGTGTCTGGCGCACCGATTCAGTAAGAGGTATCTGTGTTCAAACCAACGCGTTTCGAAATTCATCGATAACACATCAAATTAAGCACATAGCGTCAGGCATCGAACAACGCCGAGATGCCCGAGATGTCTGTGAAAGCAAGCACCATGGCTGGAGAATACATTTTCACTCACTGAAATGTACAGCAGTTGAATATGTGTGATCGCGCCTCAACCGGGATGCTATCGGATGGGCTTCGTGGGCATGCACAAGTACACAGTATTTTTGGTTCACCCGTCAACCCGTCGACGGACGGGAACGGGTACCCGTTGACGGGCTTGACCCGTCCCGTACCCGGCCGCCTCGAATTGTGGATTCGACGCTGGACGGACGGGTCCTGTCCCGTCACGACGGGCCGTCAACCCGTCACAAAGCCGGACGGGGCGAAGCCCTATTGAAGCATTAATCAGATGTTCAGCTTGGGATAGCTCGAAATCGAATCATTCTAAAATCCGTTGAATTGGTGATTCGCAGAAAAACTTCTGCAATGAAGTTTAGTGGGCTCCACCAAGTAGTAGGGCAAGGTCAAGACGCCGCACGTGAGCATTACGTGAGCCTTTTCTCTTTGCCTTCCACCATCACAGCACGATGGAAGCCCTCCCTTCAGAGCTGCATTTCAAGATCTACAGTCTCGCTTGTACCGACGGCGGATGGGCGGGAAGCTCACTTAGGTTGGTCTCGAAACGCATCTGCGCATTGTCATCGGAGTATCGGTATCAATCGATTGTCGTCTGCGGGCCCATACAGATCCAGTATCTGATCCAAATCTGATCAACCAACTGCGCTCTATCCCTCAACGGATGCAGAAGATCCGCTCCTTGTTCATCTTCGACTACTATATGGTCTGCAAAAATTTCCGTCCAGGCAAGGAGGGTATGGATTTTCTCCTTTCTGGCGCGGACAATATGGCGCAAAATATGGCGGACATTCTCGGCATTGCACGTCCTGCGGTCGAATTATTGTCCCTTATATGTCACGAAACGCCGATGGACCGCACCCGACGTCGACGCATCCACCTCTTGCAGAGACCATTTCCGCTGCTTACCCATCTGACGGTCAAAGGACCGGACGAGTTGCCCTGCGCCCCGAATTTCGCACCGCTCCTCTGCGCACTCGATGTTGGGGATGATATCCTATCCTCTGCCAAATTTGCCACCCACCTCGCACGTCACCATCCGTTGCTCTTGCGCCTTCGCATTTCCCAATACCGCATTGGGGCCGAGCGCGCGCCAGTTATTTTTTTGCTGCTACACGCCATGCGGATCGACGTTCCTTCGAAGCTTATCATCACTCCTCCGCCCGTGCAGCTTGCTGCTGGCATGCGGCGCACGGTGAATTTGGAGGCTGGCGCCGCCTCCGCATCCTCGAAAGACCGTGATAAGCGTATAGTGGAGATAATCGCGAAGTAAAAACAGATCCATACCAGAGCAAAAGTTGGCTTTGGTGGACTGGACCAGACGCGCGATTTCCTTCCATGGTGGGTTGGACAATGGCGCATTTTATTTACGACTAACTCTGCGCTCTCTCAACCAGCATGAATCACAGAATCGACGGTTTGCAACTGCCGTTTCCCAGATTTGCCGTCTGCTTCGAGGTATGTTCCGGATTCATTTTCCTGCCATTCACCGAAAAGGTTCAGCGGCTTTGGTGTCACGGGACGCGGAGAATAATTGAACGCTAGCAGTTAGTTTGTGCTGCCCGGACCTTAAATGAATCCCTGTCCCAAGTACCATGGAATACTACAAGCTTCGGTGAATTGTTCTCATGGTCCCTGGGCCCTCTCTGTACAATCCGACTGAAAGCGGGGCTATAACTCGGGTCGGACAACTGCGTCCGTCACACTAGTCCACGAATCAGTCATTCAACAGCCAATGAACCGGACGGGAATATATTCATCATTCGCGCTGAAATCATCCCTTGATTCTGTTCAATTTTGTCTGTGCAAATATAGTCACTGCAACTTTCTTCGACAGATACTATTCTTGATCTTTTGGATTCAAAAGCCCAACAGAGATCCCAATGCAGCAGTGGAATGGTTCCGCATTAGTAGAAATGGGCTGAAACACATATTTTATGATAGGAACGCATGAGGGTGTTTAGAACTTTATTCACTCTGGTAGTTATTCTTGCACAGGAGAGGACTCGGCGTTCCCAAGATCTTATTGACGAGGCTCCAGCACCGCGAGATCGAGGGGAAAAAAGCCAAAGAACATGGCAGGCTCGCCGAATAAAATATCAACTCCAGTCTCCCCCTACCAGCTAGCACCTGTATTTCGATCCAGTTTTCTCGCATCTTGGGGTTTGTGTCCGGAAATAGCCTGCATCCAGTCATCGAAGCATGGTACGGTTGACATAGCTGGAGTGCGTAGATGCAGATTTGGCACCCGTGCATTGATTTTCTAGTGACCGAGTAGCTCTGCACTCGCAGCTATCGCTGTGAGCGATCATTGGGGATACTTAGGCTTGATGGAAAAGTATGTATGGATCCAGCTCAGAGCCAAATGCGGTCTTTTGTTTCACACGATTTTCTGTTCCTACCATTCATGTTACTCATCGACAAGCCTGTCTCACCGGTTATCATGTTGAATCCATTTGTGGCACAGTTGAATACAGTCCTTCTGTAACTGACCTCGCTGCATTCAGACTATTCATAGCCAGGGACCAGGGTCACGGCCATGCCCGGCGACATCCTGGCTATATTAAACTGCAAGATTCTCTTTTTAACTAATGCCGGTTTGTAAACACATTTATAAACGCCTACGGTCTCGCAGACATCGGACTTTGTATCTGGTTGGCTGCCTCTGAGCTTGAAAGGCCAGTCCTCCAATAAACCAGGGGGAGAATTGAGATTTGAGAGTATCCAGGGAGCTCAAAGTTTCTTCCCGCCGTGGTTTTGTTACCCTGCTTGGCTATTTTGAGCCGCTGTTCATGATAGACACGTCTATAAACACACCGTTTACCCCACTCGATGAAGGACTATATAATCGACTGGAGAATCAAGAATTTTGCTTTCGGATGCGGCGCGTCGGTGGTGACGTTGTCGAGACACATGTGTACATTGAGAATGCGAACAACTTAAGCTTGAGTAGCAGCTGATTCGTAGAAATGATACCATAGGGAATGAATGCCAATGAAGGTCAGCTGGTAAGCAGTATACATCCGAGGCATCGGGGCTAGGAATAACCGTAATGCAGTGCTTGCAGTGCTTGAACCTGGGGCCAACTATTGCGCCTATGGACTGATTCAAATTCAACACGTAAGGTTCACCAGTTCGAACTGCGGATTGCTCGTTCAAATTTGGTTGCCGGTGCACCCGAAAATACGGGTTTAATGCACCTCAGGGTTCCTCGTACCCTGGACTTTCACCTATTTCAGCGACATGTCCGGCTCGAAATTGTATAAAAACCCGCCAGAAACGAATGCATGGTTCATATTAATATTCTGACCTACTCAGTGTGAGTACCTCTCAAACTACCCTCCACGCAGATTCCTCTGACTCTTGGTCCAGGATTTCTCCAAACATGCACTTTTTCAAAGTCGCTCAACTCGTTGTCATCGCCTGTGTCGCCACGCATGTCGCGGGTGTGGGGGTGACTAATACCACGTCCCTCGCTGTCGCTAACCCGGTCAACATCGGAACCGTAAGAGGGCCCACACCGGGTGAAGGTGATGGGTCAACCTGGGCGTGGACTTCTGGAGTCAGTGCATGTGATGCCACGGAAGTGAAAAGTGAAGTGCGTCGTTGTGTCCAGGCGATGCGGGCGTTTGTCCTCTCCCTATGACTTACTTTCCCTTCAACCCAGAGCGGGAATTTCTGCGGCATCCCCTTCACCCTCCTGAATCAGCCCGGTCAATTTGTCTTCAATGGTTGCGGCGGGTCGCTTTGGGTTGACCGCGACAATTTCTTCTACGCCAACTGCATGCCATTTTCTGAGGCTACCCAGTGCGAGATAATTACGACCACGTACCACTGCGCCTAGAGCCGAGCCGTCCTTTGTAGTCTTAGTCGCAAAGTCACCGCTGTGTTCAATGTGCATTCTGTTCGATTTCAAATTATGTTGGCAATGGACCTGCTTTGATTGTAGTCCGGCGAGAAGGAAAGGGTGAGTTACCGGCGACCGAAATCGGGTGTGCCATGCGGCAAGAAATTCAATAAGTTCGGCGGACTGTCGCAATGAGGTTGATGAGAAGGTTCCACTCTGTGACCCGCCATCCACAGGGGAAGTCTTTGTAAAAGTCAGTCAGCATTGATATACATGAAAGATTACACTGGCCACTACGTGCGGGGACACCCACTGATTCCAAAATGAGACCTATAGAGTTGTTCGACTAGGACTCTCGTCAACCGTGGGATCCCCAAAACGGTCAAAGAGCGTACCGCGGGCACGATCTTGACGAATTTCATCGGCGATGCAAGATCGGCTTATGTGATAGCACGGTTTCCCCACAATGACCGAGGATGGATTCTATTCAACAAGACTGACGTCCCAGCATTATGTGTTCGAGCAGACTTGCGCAAGACTGGGAAACGGCAAATGCGCCAGTGGATGAGCCCGGCGAAACAAGGATGATTTCTAGATGGTTGTAAGGCTCCAGAATCTGCTTAAGAATTTCGACTGCTTTTCAAGGAATGGGTATGCCGGCAACATCTGGAATGGGAGGGGCATGCCGCAGGAGTCGATTGAGCAGATACTTGCAGCCACAGCCGAATATAGAAGTGAATCGTCTCCTGGTTGCGTCAGGTTCGACATGCTACAGCCGAAAGCACCGAGTGTGGAGTTGGATAGCTAGATTGGCCGGGTTGAGTCGCTTGTGGAAGAATTGGACCACTTGCCGGCGGTCGATAGATTCCAGGGGGTAAGGCAGCCGGATTACCAGAGAGTCGTCCCAGCAGGTGGTGGCAGGAAGCAAAATGGCTGATGATGGCATCATTTCGTCAATGCGGATCATGGAAGCATTTCCCACGCTCCAAGATTGAACCAGTTGAAGTTTATGCAACGGATGCCGGAGCACAGGGCCCCGAATACTACTCAAGCATAAGTTGTACGTTGTGATTCATCCCGTTCCCTTTGAACTTTGGGTTCTCAATGTCCTCACTCACCGGTGCAGGACCACGGCGGCGGTGCTGAATGATGGGTTCGTTTGATATTCAGACGCCTTACACCATGATACAAGAAATGCCTCCGCTACGCTCCGGTAAGTCACTTACGGTGGGACTGCCTCAACCCTTCAAGTTTAAGTGGCCACCTGCAGCGCAGTTTTGCACAGTTAAAAAAAAGTAGAGCTGAATCAACTGTGCTCAACAGCTTCTCGAATCTCAACCCTGTCCATGTGACGTCTTGTAAACTACAAATGCTGTTCAACTCAACAGTGTTTACTGCCCAAAACAGAAGCCAAGGAAATTTGCAGCTGTTGATGAGAATAAAATGCCAAAGAAGGATGTTTGGTCTGTCCTTGGCTTAGTCTTGGCTCAATTTTGGGTGAATCAAAAGTGATGAACAGTAAACACAAGCCCGACATCTCATTAAGAATACGAAGTATTATCCACCTAAGGCATGAAATAAAATAAGCTTATCTTAAGTTTTTAGCGCTTCCATCCTATTTACCACTTAAGTCCTGTGTACTTCTTAAGTCCCTCGGGCCACCCATTCAACATGTGTACGTAGCACAGAACTTAAGTCTTTCATCACCACTTAAGTTTCAAACAACTTGAGTTCTGTGTGAAAGTGCACCTGTGTCTGAAAAGAATTACCTTGCTTGGTTTAATTGCAAGTCCTGGGCCAGGTCGTAAGTTCACACCATGAAGTGTATGTATATGGCACATATATGGCACATATACTGTCCAATAAATACAAAAAGTTGAAATGACATGCAGTAGCAGCAAAAAGAATTGAAATGACAACAAAAAAAGTTGAGATGACATGGTGAAAAATATTGAGGTGCACATGCAGAAAATAAGTTTGAAGTGCTATGTTGAGAAAACCTTGGTATAGGACAGTCCCGACCCGGCTGGAGGGGTCATCAAAGATGGGATCACTTTCGGTGGCATGACAAGCAACCCCGAGGAAACATTACAATAAGGATATAGATGGATTCATGGTGTCCTTGATATTTTGAGCATTGTTTCATAAGAGGGACCCAAAAATTGGTGGTGGCGGAGTATTGACAGCATGTAATTCCAACCAGCTATCAGATTCATCTAAGTTGGATGTACCAGCCAGTGTATCACTTACAGTGACATCAGAAGATCCGACTGACTGGCACAACCCCATTGTGGGCAAAAGCTACTTTTAAAAAAACATTTCTAAGGCCAGCTGATGGCATCTGATGCGGTCAAGCCACTGGACTGCTGCAGACAATATCTCAACTCTTTTTGCAAACAGTGTCATTTCAACCATTTCAGAGTTTTGTCATTTCAACATTTTTCGCCTCAACGTTGTCATTCCAACTTTTTTTGAACAAAATTTCATCTCAATTTTTTCCTATTTATTGGACACTATATGGCCCATACACATATACTGTCCAATAAATACAAAAAGTTGAAATGACACAAACCTTGAAAAAAAATGTTGAAATGACACAAGAAATATTGAGATGACATGACAAGAAAAACTGAGATGCAGATGTACGGCAGGTAGATGAAATGACACGTCAGAAGGCCATCAGGCTAACAGGGATATTCGAACCAACCCGGATTGCACATCAAATCAGGGATCACTTCAGCATCACAAATTGATTGCCTATCATGCTGCCTGGCCTTGGTATTCAACTCAGTTCCAGTTCTGTTGCCTTCACCATTGAATTCCGGAAACATGGAGACTGGTAGCAAGGATGAGGTTGATGTAGTATGCATTCATAGTGTCCTGATTTAGCCATCAGTCACCATCGTTGTTGGTAGCAAGGCCTACATGCCTCCTCCGTCTATATACAAGGCGATGATTCTTTACCTACCAGGTAATAGGCCCCATGCACATGAATACAAACATGACACCCAACGGCCCGACGCAAAACACCATAACGTCAAGCGACAGTTGATCGTTTTCATAGCCAGCTGATGGCATCTGATGTGATCAAGCACCTGGAAGTGTGCAGATGCCATTTCAACTCTTTCCTTGCGGATGCTGTCATTTCAACCATTTTCGAGTTGCTGTCATTTCAGCTTTTTTTGACTTCGACCATGTCATTTCAACTTTTTTTGAAGTAAATATCATCTCAATTTTGTCTGATTTATTGGACACTATATGGCCCATATATGTACATGAAATAAAAATGACTAACTTAAGTGTTACAAAACACTCAAGTTCTCGTTCTTCGTAACATTGTGCCTGCCTTGAAGACTGAAAAAATGACAGTGCAAGAAGAGGCAGGTAGTTCATACCTTGCTATGGCATATATTCATCGGTGTCCTGTGGCAAACCGAAATGGGAGACTGAGCATCAGCAGGAACCTCAGGATAAATACAGGGCACGTACATATCTTCGGGCTTGACCAGTGCACGTCCCAGGACTCCCAATTATCCAGATTAAGTGCAGCAGATCGAGAGGGCACCGACTAATCTACTTATACAAAAGACAAGGGTTACATAATATGGTCTACTGGCCAATCAGATTTATGGATTTCGTTTGTCCACACACAGACAAACATCGGGACTTTCGGCCGACAAGCTGGTGGTTGTTTCAACCAAGGTTTCAATCGTACGGGTTTGTTTCTGCTCTTTCCCTCCTTCTGTGTGTTGGGGTGCAATCTTGGTCAGCATTGGACTGAGGACTCTGCCCAGCACTGAAGGTTGGCAGGGGTCAACCATGGCATTCATGGTTCAGTGGATTCTGCACGGGTGCAGGATGATACTATCCGAGTCAGTCCCAAATCAGCCCAGACTATGTATAATAATGTTTTGCAGTCTGACCACACATGCACAAGCACTTTTTCTCTAATTTAAATACACGGGTGCAGGATGATTTCAGTCCACAAAATTTGCACAAAATAGCATATGATTTCTACTGCAACTCGACTCTCGCAAGTAGGCAGCGTCAGGACACGGTAAGTAGAGTAATGCTTGCACGGGTGCAGAAATGTTTCCGTGTTCAATCTTAGCTGTCAGGATACTGTAAGTTGATTCACCAACGCACGGGTGACATTCATTTGAAGGTACATACTACGTGCTTTCTTTTCAGGATACATATGACTCAGGGGTTACTCAGTCAATTTTGTGTGTTGCAGAGAACGACAGTTGATCCACCAAATAACACCAATGCACGGGTGACATTCATTTTTGGGTATGTGTTTTCAGGTTACAGTTGACTCCGTGCGTAGCACGGGTTCAGGCTAGTTTGTTACGAAAAGGGTGGCAGAGGAGGAGGCAGCGGTGTGGCCAAGGTGTGGCATGGTGTGGCACGGCACCCGAGGTGTCAGAGTGAGTGCAACGGACTCTCGGAGCCACGACTTACCCAGGGCACAGGTCGGCCACAGTGGCCATCGGCGATTGGTGCTCAGGGGGGCGAGGACTCGCCGGTCACGGTAGACGGAAGCAAGACGGAAGAGTACTGAAGGGTCATGTTGATAGTTGACTGGCAAGACTGGCCACAATACGTACGCGTGCCACCGTCACAAGCATCGCCAAACAACAACTTGAATCGCTCTTGGTCTCCTACCACAACATTATCTATCTCGCTCTCGCACTCCTCTACAAACAATTATTCTGTGTTCCCCAATGCCTGTTTCCAAAGCATCAAGTGGGTATCCCCGCCCACACCGTGACTCCTCAGGCTGGTTGTAGTGCTGGACTCTGGTGCCGTCGCGATTGGTGGCATGGCAGGTGCTGCGACATTTGAGTGGATGGAGGGGCATTGACATGGTGTGTGAAACAATGCAGAAACTGATATATTGTTTGTTGACTGTGAGTCACGGCAGGCTTTCCAGTCCAATGGGAAAGTATAAGTACTACAACGGTGCCACAATTAACAGTAGGTTCAGGACTGAAGTTCATGTCACTTAAGTTGGTGAACTTGAGTACTGAATTTTTGTATCTTTACAGTAAACACTCATATGTGAGCTTGAGTATAACTCTAGTAGTATTGTGTGATATTAAGATCTAGGCGACACTTAAGTGTCTTGCAACCCAACTCAACTTGAGTTTTGCTGCGCACTCAAGTTTGCCCCGAACTTAAGTGACTCGTGCACTTAAGTTCAGGGCTCGAACTTAAGTTCGGAATGGGTACCTATAGAGAATGGGTGCGGCTCCATTGATGAGTGGGGGTTTGGGGCGAATGAAATGAATGTAGCAGGTGGGATTATAACTTAAGAAGTAAGTACAACTTAAGTACTAAATAGGATGGAAGCACCTATATCTTAAGAGGAGCTAATAAAGTATTTGCTAAGGCAGGTCTTCATCGACCCATCCGAAGGCATTGGCATTCCCTTTGCTCATACCAGTTTGTCCAGTTGTTCATCTCACCACGTTGCATATTACATGCACACACAGATATGAATTGCTACCGATTGGAATGCTGGTACGGTTATGGGGTGCGATGGATTGCTGCACAGTGGAACAAAACCACAGGCTGAATACGAACAAGCGTAGATATACAATTACAGCCCTACTGATTAATTGGCAGGGTGAAGAGAAGAATGAGGCATTGATCTGACTCGTTGATAGTGGTCCGACTTCTCCAGCTGGACTGTCCAGCAAGCGTGAAATCTTTTGTTTCTCTTTTTTTCCCCACTTTATTGGCCTCTCAGTGACCCTATTGCTCAATGAATGCCCTCAAACCCACAGAGCAACCCCCAATAAGCTCCTTGTAAAACCAAAGTTGAAGCGAATGGGAGAGCTCTGTTGTTATTCTAGCAAAAAAGGGCAACGGACAAGAAACAAAAGGTCACAAAAACGGGAAGCAAATGGGCCTATCGCGAAGACTTTGGGCGACTCACCTCGAGCAGTAACTTTTGACGCAGCGACGCTTGAAGACAACTGGAAGATAGACCCTGAATCACACCTGCGATGGATAACAACCTGGTCTGTAATATCCCCGGACGCTTTCACCCCCACCGTGCATTGAAGACTCCCGTAATTCATCGCTTGTAGCAGCTGCGCCACTGCACCAGATCTCGACGTCTTTCAGGACAAATCGTATCTATGGTCAAGGGCTCGGAATTGAGAATGATGAGCTTTACAATTTACTTTGGAACAGATCCTTGACAGCTGACACCTCCGAAGTGATTCCTTTATGCCACTAAAGCGGAAGATTGGGACCGAGGTGCGAGGGCGACTCTGTGTGCGTTTCTGTGCTCCCCTCCATCTTCTAACCGTCGGCTATGTGTCTATCGTAGACGAACACATTTCATGGCGACCTGCCGGCGCGCATTGGCTGACAGCGACCCCTTTTGATACTAATATCAGCGGAAATGTATGTATTGCTGGCCTTCAGAGTACTGGCCTTTGAGTGTCCCGGACACCCACTTGTCGCGGTTAGAGGTGGTACCCGGCAGCGAACGGAGTAAACCAATTCGATTCGACTGATCCCGCACGCATGCCAAAATCCCTGGGAACAGCCTTGTAACGCACAATTCGATTTGACCCCTGCGAGGAGGAACGAGGTCTGATCGAGGCCCACAAAAGAAATTCTGCTGTCAATTCCTCATCGTCGCGAATTACTGCCTCCCACAGCTATCTATTCCGCCACAGTTGGTACCAGAACCGCCAAATTTTCCTTGGCCGCTCGGCCCGCTCCGTTGGCCGCCGAACAACGATCAGAGTCTGCGGTGGCCTTTCAATGCCCCAGCACGGCCAGCAGTCGGTCAGTTTCTTCCTAAGATGGCTGCATGTACTGATCCCGTTGGACCTTAATAAGTCAATCTCCTCTCAAAACACAGATCGCGCCACCCAATTCCTATGCAATACAATCGCAGCACAAGAAAATAAATTAGGGGATACATGTTCATTGGGATAGCTATGCGATTGCACATGAATCGGTGATAAGGCAGGAATGAGATCGCGCCACCCAATTCCTATGCAATACAATCGCAGCACAAGAAAATAAATTAGGGGATACATGTTCATTGGGATAGCTATGCGATTGCACATGAATCGGTGATAAGGCAGGAATGAGACTAGACGTGTAATGCTCCAAAACAATGGCTCTTGCAGGAATCGAACCTGCGACCTCTTTACTTCAAGTGCTCTAACCACTGAGCTAAAGTGCCGACGAAGGAGGCTGTAACAGTTGACTTGTGACCTGTGACCTCTCGCTTGTTCAGCAACTGGATCACTAGATCATCAACTTTCACACCCCTGGCTGTGCCCAGCCCATCATCGGGTCCATCGGGCCTGGCTTCCTTGTTTGTCCCGACGGATTCAGAGGTCTTGTTGATGGGTTTCAGTTCACGCAACTGTGTTTATCCTCGTCAGTCCCTGACACATTGTAGTGAACAGATATATCCACCTCCACATTATTCAGATCAATTGGTTCGAATACATCAGCCCTTCCGCCGTCAGAAGAAGTCACATCCCCCTGTGAAAGGCCTGGTCAGAAATAATTTATGGTTCGAGGTCGCCACCTACCGGAATTCCGCGCGCACTTGCACCCCGCAGGACGGCCGCATCTGCGGTGGTGGCAACAGAAGCCAAAATCAAGGCCGAGAGGACATGGACGATCGTGATGAACTTCATAGTCGAACATTAAATGTCAAGTGTAGGCGAAAGATAGAGGATAAGTAATGAAAGAGTGCCCGTGTGTGTGGTTGATGACTGCGCTTTTCTGTTATCGACCTTCCTTAAGTACCTGCAGGTGTGTTCGTTCCAAAAGAGATTTCCACCCTTTTCTTGTTTCCAGGGTCGACGACCCTGACCAGATGGATATGTGGTATCTGCCCATCTTCATCCTTGTCAAGGAGATATACATGAGACCCTGATAAAGAGGGATTGTTCCCAAGCTACGGCCGCCACAAGCTGTGTCTTGAGCTTCCTTTCATCCATTTCTGGTGTGATTGACATGATCCTTTGTTAACCCGGTATTTATAACCTGCCCGTACATGGTGGAGACACTGGTTTGTTCGGGTCACTGCACAGGTTGAGAATGGAACGAATCCAACGTCCCAAACGAATCCCTGCCGCCCATCTTCCCTGTACACATTGCTCATCGTTTTGGTTGACTGAAATTGATATCAGTTAGCGGGGCAGCAAAACCGGTCCGTAGGTAACGAGTACGATTGATTGAAGTGTTGAACCGTGAGATCAAGATTTGTAATGCGCGTACACATTGATTGACCAATGATCATCCGCGATTCAGGTTAAAGCCTATTTTCGAGCTCATGCAAGCTGTGGCCGGTTAGATGATCTCCCGCAGCGAGCAACGATCGTGTGATTTCTGGATGGAAGCCACAGGTGAACTCCACCGTTTTATGGGAAGTCAGAAGTCACGACCGCATATAACAACATCCCCTCGCCGTCTAATACTCGAACTACTCCGACACTCATTGACTGAGGACCCACCCCTTCGCTACCACTCAATAATCTGAGCCCATGTTTATGCTTCCCACCTTCTGCGCGTTCATCTGGACCGCCACTGCAATGCCGATTGGAGGAAGAGTCAAGCGCTCTCCTCGGCAGCTGTACCACCATTTTGGTACAGGTGACGTACTGTTTTGCCGGCTATATCCGCTCATGCTGGCACAATGACAGAGCACCGAGCCAGTGGCCTCCGGCAACAAGGGTTCAACTGCCATTCAACCAGTCGAAGTTGGTCCACTACTCAACCAGACTGTCGGCCAGGTAGTCGATGAGCCAGCAAGCAGCTTCAATGAGACCTTCAAGTTGGAGGTATGTTGCTGGTTCAGTCAGTTATAGCTGAGCTTTGTTGACACCACCTTGCCACATCTCCAGCCTCTGATACTTGAGAAGTCAGGAAATCGTCACATGCATGGTAGTTAGTGTGGTTGGCAGAATTCTGCCAACCTGCCGACTGGCAGGGCAAAATGACAGGCAAAATGGCACACCAGAAGATGGTTTGGCAGAATATGGCAGAATATGCTGGGCTTGCCAATGGAGTATGACTGTTTGCACCAATGTTGAACCATATCAATATTCTCTCAAACATCATTTCACACTCTTCTCCCATGCCCCAAATATAAAAGGTTGCATTGAGTGGCCCTCAGGTTCTGCCCTCGGAGGCAACAAGAATAAAGGCCAGAAATTGATGGACAAATTGAACTCAATTATATGAAAGCATACAACCAGTTAAATTAGCGCAACCAACACAAGATAATGGTGGGACAGAGGGGTCAGAACCTTCGTGACTGTGCTGCATTTGATTGTTCATCATTTGGCTGATGTTGAATGATGTTTTGGAGGGATCCAGTCTCACAGTTCAAATTAACATTGTTGGCTCAACGAAACGATGGAGAAGGCTGGGAGAAATCGGGGTCATTTTTCATACCTTTATTTGCAGACGAGGAAAACCGGTGCATCGAAGTTATTGACATGGAGCTGGAATGTGTGGACCGCGCAGAGAAAGAGGGAGATGGTGTTCAAGGGCTCAGGGGAGTTGGAATCACAAGGAATGATGCAGATAGTCTGAGAGTGTGAAATTATATTGCTATGAATTCTGCCATATTCTGCCACCTTCTGCCATCACACTGAGAGAAGTAAACATCAGGAATTTCAACACAAAACTCGTGAATTTCAAGTTTCATGATGATTTGTTAGGGTAAGCGTCATGAATTTCAACATGCCTTTCACGATGGATACCATCCCATATTTTGGTGAGTTTTTTCAGTCGCTGATTTCACGATGGATCATCATGAATTCACGACACTCCAGACAGGCGTTTTTCAAGGAAGAGAAGGGCCGGCCCTAAATCCATATGATGTCATGGCTCCACAATTGAATAAAGGACCCACCACGCTCCACAACTCTCTCTGACTAGAACCACCACCACTACCACCGTCCCTCTTCCCCCCTCCCGCCTCTTCTAGCCTGCCGCTCTGTCACAGTCGCTGTCGGGATCGCTGTCGCCGTTGCCACCACCGTTGATCTTTCGCAGGGTCCTGTTAATGTTACCACGGCATATTCAAGGTGTGCTCTAGTCACTTGGCTCTGCAGCTCTCTTATCAATCTTACCACTGCTATCCAACTCCGCCTTCCCGTTGCCATCGCCGCTGGTCTCGGTGGACCGTCACTGCCATCACTGTCGCCCGTTGCCTGGAGGCCTGGATGTGGCTGAGATTGTGCATGTTGCCCACTTTGAAGGTGCGAATACTGTGCTCGCTTCCTACTCGTTGACTGCTAATGTCCGCGTTACTACAATACAGCGTCTGTCATGAGGTGCTTACTCTGCATGGCTGAGCCCGTGCGTGTTCTAAAAATCCCTCATCAAATTCTCCCATTGATTACATTCTCGTAGCTCAAACGATGCGCTCACTGTTGACTCGCGGGTGGCACTGCTAGGTGTGCGTGGTAAAGGTGACGGAGAGTTACAAGGTTTGATAGCGTACAGTGTATCTGTGTATATAAGTAGTAGAAGCATGAATTTCATGATGATTCTCTCTGAACTCCTGATGATTTGTGAGGATTTGAATGCCAGTCCCAGGCATATATTCTTCACCCAAAATTCGACACAAAAGGTCTTGAGATCATGGTGATACATCGTGAAAAATGCATCAGGAATGTTCCCATAAAGTGTCCGGAACTTCAAAGGGAATTATCATGAATTTCTTGGTAAAACATCATTGAAGAGGTGCTGAAATTCATGATGTTTACTTCTCACAGTGTCATTCTGCCCTGCCATTCTGCCATTCTGCCTGGCAGCTCAGCGGAAATTAATTCTGCCCCCCACACTAATGGTGGTTGAGGGCATAGAAATAGACGATGCGATAAATGGAGCTTAGTAGTTGTCTTTGAAATCTGTTGCGTTGCAGCTTCACTATACCAGACATACCCTTTTGGTTTCAGACCCGATTGCATAAATAAGAGGACCCATTTGACTGCTCTACTGATAATTTGAGGCCTCTTCGCGGAAAGATTGCCGAAAATGTGTGAATGTAAGCATACATCTGTCCGCCGCATCACTCGGTTGAAACAAAAATATTGAACTGTAGTTTGACGAAGTACATCACCGTTTCTCAATGTCAGGGAACATATAGTTTGGTCACAGCAACAAGGGTCTTCATCGTTATCTATCATATCACGTATATTTATCAGGTTCATGGATCAAGGGAGCTCACTAAAATCGACACTTCAAAAACACCATGGTGCAAAACAGACATAGAACATCCTATCAATGTTCAGCCTGAAAAGAACCTTACATGACATCAAGAGCTGATGTACTTATTCAAATGAGGGAGTTTTGTTGGCTTTGATCAACGAACTGGACCATAACTCCCGTCTGCCAGTTCTATTTGGGATAGTCTTCTTTTTTTTTTTCCACGCGTGACAGTTCATGATCGGCAGATCCTGGATGCTGGTTGCACTTTACTGGAGTCCATCTGGTGAAATGAACTAAAATAGCCGCACAACCACCTGAATAAAATCTTTGATCATGACAGTCAACTGTGAATGTCGACTGAAGGTGTTTCTATGATACATCTAGGTCTTTCAACTCGCTCGGATACGGTGCTAGCGATACCTACCCGGATCTTCTCCATGATGCTGGCCCAATTGACTGATGGTAGTTACGTCCAGGGTACATCTCCAGCGGTTAAAGAGATACGGATGTTCCCGCTGTCTGTGTTGTCGACCGACCCTTTCTCTCTTCAGCCTCGTTTACAACAATGCCCAGCGCCTTGCCAGCCATTCCATTTACTTCCCTGATTCTTGTGCTTTCCACATTTCCTCATCACTGGAGGGTAGGAAATGTGGGAACACTTTCCCTCATTATCTGGCTCTGTGCATATAATTTGATTTATGCTGTTAATTCCGTGATATGGGCGGGGAATGCAGAGATAATCGTTCCAGTGTGGTGCGACCTAGGTACTTGTGGCCATTATTTCTCTAAATCATTCTCACTGTTTGAAAGCCACAAAAGTGAAGATTGGAGCTGATGCTGCTCTCCCCGGGTGTTGCCTATGTATCGCGAAGCAGCTCTATGCAATTATCTCCGGGGGTGGACTGCCCACCCACCGATGGCGGCAGCGTTCGGTTGACATATTCCTGTGTTGGGGAGTTCCACCAATCACCATGAGTTCAAGCCATACAGGGAACTTTCCTTGGATGTGTAAATGAATAATCATTTGTGTCTGTAATCAATGAAAATCCTACAAGTATTCTGAGTCTCCCGCGGCCTGCAGGCCTCTCACTTCAGGGAGGTAACCAGGGAATGGATCACGGGATACTCCTTCCATGTTCCAACGAAACATCATGCATTGATAGTGCATAGAAAATTTCGTGGCAGTCAGTCAAATCGGAAGCTGTAGTTTGGAAATGAATACAAAAAGAGCATGCTGTTGGAGGTGTGGACTTGTATGCAGATGAAGCTGAACGAATCTGTTGCTGGAGGCGACTTGAGCGGCCTGATACGCCACCGGCATTGTACCAGTAAGTGCGGGCGCGGCGTGGAGTTCCGCCCTGCTAACGCTGGTCACGATAACGAACTTTGAAGACATGGGACGGCTGGGGAGGATGTTACGACCGGCTTCGCCGGCGGCATCCGTGACCTTGTCGGCCGGAAACCCGATGAAGTCAATGCCTCGACTGTTCCGGGAGTCTCTACGCAGTGAGGGATCCTACCGCCTCAAGTAAAGATAGATTTCGTAAGAAAGACTGCGGCACGGCCAACGCACGACGAAAGGAGTCAATCTGGCTAGCCGGCAAACAACCTTGGAAAGGACATCATCTTAGATGTAAGCTTGCTGTGAGTCCAGAACTACTTTCACTCAACTTTCACTGACCTCTGTTGGAGCTCCAGGCAAGCTCCAGGCGAAAGGGGACAAAGTCGTCAGGAAGAAGGATGTGCCGAGTGACATCACCGGCCCGGTAACTTAACACCAAGAGGTAACCACCCTTAGAATTTGCCACACAGGGTCGGAAAACTAAAATAAGGCTCTCCCAGACCTACCTACCCTACTAGCCGAGCTTAAACGAGTGATGTTCCCACGGTATTGACTGCAAAATTTTGATTTTGGGCTAGGATCGGGCCCTATCTGGGAGTGATCTGGGAGCATTATTTGCCTCAAGTTTCTGGCTTCACGTGGACTACTAGCTTGGTTGGAAACTACGAAGCCAGCGACCACTCAGAGACTGCATAGAAAATGGGTTTTTTTTTGAGCCTTCTAAATGTGTTTTTAGGGTGCTTTGGCCAAAGTCCGAAAACTGAAATAAGGCCTACCTACCCTCGGAGGCTGTGTCCCGGGTTCTTCCGGTGGTTACCTCCCTCTTGCTTAACACAAAACACGACACCACCCAGAATCACCCACGAGAGGGTCCTTCTCGACGGCATGTACAGTCAAATACTTTATTAGCTTTTCTTAAGTTCTGAGAGAAATTACCGTATTTAGAGCTGAAGTTTCAGCGTTTCTTAAGTTCCAGCGCTGTAGTGAATAGCCATTTGAATATCATATTGTTACCTGGTATACATAGAACTTGAGTTCGTCCATGTAAGTTCCCAGCCTCCAGACGAAAGATCCAGTCAGTCGACCACCCCCAGTCTCAGATCTTAAGTCCCCGCCTCTCTCCAGTTCCCCCTCAAGTTCCCGCTCTTGTTCCCAGCACTTGAGTTCGCCGTGCACTTAAGATCACACAACACCACTTAAGATCATGAAATAGATATATTGAAAGCGGAAACTGAAGTTTGGGTACAAGTTGTAAGTTCCAGCACAACTCAAGTTTGTTCGAGAACTGAAGACCGTTCAAGTCCTATCAAACCACTTCAGTTCCGGTGATACCAAAAAAAAAAAGAGGCCATCGTACCTCTTTCCGGAGCCTCGACCTTTCGCTTTCACGGGACTCCTCTCCACGTACTCCCAACTGTTCCTCATTTTAGTGCTAGATAACTGTACATAAAAGGAATACATACCCTGGTTTTGCCTTGCCGCTAGTGCTAGCTTTGACCTTTTGACGGGCCAATTCAGCAGCCTCCTGGGAATTTAAATCAGATTATACCGACAAAAACATCTGCGGAACGTACCGCGGGGGTCTTGCGTGCTCTCGCAGGGCGCGCAGTCGAAGCGCCAGCCTCAGGTTCTGGGAACAGCTCCGCCTCTGCCTTGCGCTTCGTCCCGCGCTTCTTCTTCTCAGCGGGCGGCGGACCGAGTGGCGGACCGGCTGGCGGCCCGGGAGGTGGCGGTGGTGATGTCGCAGGGCGAGGCGGAGAATGCGGAGGAGGCGTGGGCGAGGGAGACCGAGATGGGGAAGGCGGAGGCGGGGAGCGCAGAGGAGGAGGCATTGGTGAGGGAGACCGGGACGGGGCAGGCGAGGGCCGGAGCGGGGAACCAGGAGGAGGTGCTGGTGATGGAGACCGAGACGGGGCAGGGGAGGCTGTCGCAGGCTGGAGCGGGGAACGCGGAGGAGGAGGCAGCATTGGTGAGGGAGACCGAGATGGGACAGGTGAAGCGACCGTCACTGAACGCTTGCGAAAGAATCCGGACGTACCCGGCCCCGCGATCGACGCCAGTATCTGTGCAAGGTCGTACCACTGCGCGCGCGTAAACGCTTCGAGCCCAGTGGACGCGAAACCAGCCGGGAAGTTGTCGACATCGTAGTATTCCTCCGGGGCGACGGCGATGGCCGCCCAGGGAATGTCTTCAGCGCCGAATACAATGTCTGTATCGAGGTTAGTACCGCAATTCAGTGATTTTGAGAGGCACGCACAATATGACTGTGCCAAAAACGTTGACACTGCCTGCATGATTTCCTTGGGTGACTTTTCCTCCAAGTCCTCGATGCTGATCGTGAACACGACGGCCTGGCTTTTGGATGCACGTGCCGACGCATACTCTGCAGCGAACGTCAGATTCAAAAATTGTAGTGAGCAGCTCGAGCATCACCTGTAAGAGGCCGTTCTGCCCATTTGTACATCTTGTTGACGCTGTCATCGACGAGCTGGGCGTACTCGGTCTTGAACGCCTGACGGACACGGATATCCTCAGGGACGGCCTCGGCCCTATTCGAAAGGTAAGTTACTTCAAGGCGCGCCGATTCATCCAGCGAAGAACGACTTGCCACTCCATATGCACCTTGCCATCTTCACTCAGCCAAGCCATGAGCATGGTCGCCATGAAGGGGCGGAACTTGCCACTGGCATGCAGAGTGTCGACCATGTTCTTGAAGCCACTTGGCACGAGTTTTTGACGTCTGGAAAGGTGTCAGCGACGAAGAGGATTCAAGTTAATAACCTACTCCGCCCAGTCCACATTCTCCTCAGTCACGGCAGCCGCCTCCCATGCGGCGCGATCCTCCTTCCCCCACAGCAACCCCTCCGCTTTGCGAAACTTGCCACCTGGGTTTGCTCCAGGCAAAGTCTTCGAGTACTCGTGGATGACGTCGTGGCGATCGTCTCGAAATTTGTCGCGACCAGTGTATGCGGCGAGACCGAGAAGCTTGCTCAAGGCCGTACGCTCCGCTGGGGTGGGTCCCCCAGCGCCAGCGCCATCGGCAGCGCCTGCTGTTCTCTCTTATGCGGCCTGGGCTCGGCGCTTGGCCATTTCCGCGGTGCGCTTGTTACTGATGACCTTCTGGATCGCCTGCGTGTCAAGTCAATAAAAACATGCTGGCGAAAATTGAGAAAGGTCCACTTACCAGCCTCCATCCCGCCTTCGTGTAGCCGCGCAGCAGAGCCGCGCGCCCGCCCTCATCTTCCTCTTCCTCCTCCTCCTCGTTGTCGCTGTCACTCTCTTCCACGGATTTGCCTGACTTCTTCTTGCGTTCTCGCTGCTTGGCCTTCCAGTCGGCGACAAGGGTGGGAAGCTTAGCTTCCTCGTCGCGGTCCTCCGGGCGCTCCCGATGCTTGAATGCCTTCTGGTCAAACACGTCATTTTTGATTTCTTCGTAAGTTCCTTTGGCGATCTTGCCCTTGAGGCTCGGAAGGTCCAGGCCGCGAACCCCCACATCGAGGATCCAGCTGCGCTGGTGCTCATTGAGTTTTGGGACAGTGACCTCCTGGGCCTTGGTGCTTTTGACGAGTGCCACCGAGGGGAAGGGCATGATGTCGGGGACGGTGTCTGGGTCGTACGGCTGGAACATCTCCTTCTCTTTCTTGATGGCAGCTTTCTTAGTGCGAGCCATCGTTGCGCGTAGGTGTGTGTGTGTGAGAGAGATTGAGTTTAGGGGAGAGGGGGAAGTGGTGAAGGAGAAATCCTGGAATGGGATTGTGTGTCAGGTCCTGATGAGATGAGGCGGAGAACAATTGCACTGACCAAAGCCACCGGGCCACCCAACCTCAAAGCGGCGGCACTCCAGTTTCGTGACACAAAATCCAAGCCGCACAAGACTGAAGTGATGGCACGTCAAGTTTTGACGAGAACAATAGGCAGTTGGGACTGACCAAAGTTACCGGGCCACCTCACGTTCCACTGTGGCACTCCAGTTTCGTTCCGCGTTTCCCAAATTGTAAAGTTAATGTGTTTGCTCCAATATCTTGCCAAAAATGGACATTCAATTGTTCATCTGTTCACAGTACATTGACCAAAGCGGTGGTAACGCTGAAAGTACTTAAGTGGAAGCCTGTCACACATAAGTTTTCAACATACCATCCCCTCATGACACCTCTCTCAGAGATACGTCGCCTTTATGGCCCTACAATTCGCCCGCACGCCGACTGCAATGCCCGCCACCGCGCGCTCCTGCGAAAGCCTGCAGAGCTCATCTCGCAGAACCGGCTGGACCGCGTCTTCGACAAGACCATTAATTTGCGCTGCGTAATGGGGGGGAAATACAACTCCACCCAGTTCGGAGTAATCCAGCAGAATTATGTGCGGAACTTGCGTCTGATAACCAACCAGACGGAGCCTCTCGACCCCGAGGCCCTTGCCGCTGTCGAGGCATATCGCGACGGCTACGACGGCCACTACATGAAGCATGGGCACAATTACACCATTCGCGGTGCGGGAAATCGGCAGGGGCTTCAAGACGCGGAGCAGGCTTGGCATGATTTCGTTGTGCCTTATCTCGCGCGTCAGGGGAGAACCCGTCCCGACTGGGCTTTGCAACCACTCCCGGGGCTAGATAGAGTCCGCGTCGGCCCTGCTCCGCCACCTCCCGCGCGCGCCCCCGCTGCCCGCCTCCCAGCCGTCACACCCACACGCAAACCCTTTCCCATGCTGCCCACACCCCCGCCGTCGAACAGCTCTCCCACTCCTGCTCCCGGGCGTCCTGTGCGCCGCATCTCCATTCCTGCCCCACCTCCCGTCGCGTCTGGTAGTCGTCTGCGCCGCCACTCCACTCCTGCGCCACCCGTCGCCTCTGGTAGTCGCCTGCGCCCTGTCGTGGATGAGGCACAGGCTGAGAAACGTCCCGTGAAGAGGAAGTTCGAGTTACTGGGGGATTTTCTCGGCGAGATTGAGATTTTTTCGGACGATGACGACGAGCAGCCGGCGCAGAAGAAGCGCAGAACAGTCATCGACTTAACGGGTGATGACTAGCGAGGCCGCAGCGAGGGAGAAGAAACCTTTGAATAGGCAGACAGCTTATTTAGACGAGAACACGTTAATATTATAAATTAAATACCTTTTGAGTCAGGATGCCGAGCAAGAGCGATAAAGTTGACCAGCGCGGGAGTCGCGCACTGTACACAGAACAGAGCAGTCAGCACAGATTGCTTCATAAAGTCTCACAAAAGCTTTACCTCACGTTCTTTTTTCCAAAACAAATCAGAGTGCATCACTGGTCGTGGACTGTTTTCACAGAACGTCTACCCAACGGTGATGCACACTGGAAGCGCATGGTTGACCCCAGAAGTATACCAAGGAGCCCGCCAGATCCGTTCTTGAACACGAGCGGGGCCGATGAAATTGATTTAATGAGCGAGTGCAAAACCAAAAAAATGTATAAATGTAATAGGACAGATGAAAACAGAAACGAGACCGTTGGACTACTAGAAAAAAGAGACCGTTTCTTTACGTTGAGACCATAAAAAACACTGGAACAAAATGGAACGGGGAGACAGCGGTCTCACCCATTCCAGAAAAAAAAATACGCTGACACAAAGTCGAGCGCCCTGCAGGCTGACACAAAGTCGAGCCTGCAGGTTGAGAAGGACAAGAGAGGGGTATGAAGAGTGAGAGGGAAGGTGGAGGCATGCATATCTGCATGATCAAGTCAGTCAGATGTTAGCGTTGGTCAATGCAGACGCACCTAAATCATTGATTCTTCAAGTGAGATTTTGGCGGCTTCGGTTTCTAACCTCGGATGAGAGTCGGTAGCTGTGGCTGTGGGTGAAGACGAAGTCAGTCAACTCTCAGAGGGTAGTGCTTCATCTACCAAGACGCACCAAAATATAAGTCGATTCTTGAAGTGGGATATTGTCGGCTTTGGGATACAACCTGAGATGAGAGTCAGGAATTGAATTCAGGACTTGCATTGGGGAGACGAACCTTGAGAGCGGTATAGCTCGACACCGTCGCTGCCAACTCCTAATCCATAGCGGTCCCATCCATTGCCAGCCGCGCCAGGTAGTCTTGGCATGTCTCAGTGCCAGTAGTCTTGCTGTGAAACGAGAGCTCCGCCCCACCGAGAGGCGGCGGGACGGAGGTGGTGCGCAGGTGAGGAAGGGGCTGCGAGCGAAAGTGGTCGTGGTGGTGGAAGGGAGATGCTGACGTGGGAAACCCTAACCCAAGCACCACACATATTAGGAAATTGACCGTCCATATTGGGACCCTTGGCAGTTTTCTCGCTCAGCCAGCTCAGCCTCACACGTCTTTATTGGGCCAAGAAAGACTCGTTTTAATATACAGTAGGATATACATAAAATACAAATGGTAGTGCTGCACGATTCAAGTGTAAAAAAGAGAAAAAGTCTACGCATCCACAACATTGTGAGCCAAACGCATAGGGACAATGGCGGCACGCCCGAAATATTCATAGAAGGCCTGGGTGTAGTACACAGCAACGGCGGCTTCCAGCTCCTCCATCAACTCCACAGACCAGCGCTCTGATGGGTACGCGATGCGGTTGATGATGCGGGGGCGCTGCGACTTGGTGGTCCAGTTCAGCATGAGAGTGGCGATCCGCCCAATGTATCGATGGCGCTCCTGAACCGACTCAGCAGCGAGACCCTTTTTGCCCAAGCTTAGGGGAGGAAATAGAAGTGTACGCCCGGCGAAACAAAACTTGACTTTGTCGAGACGCGCCAAACCAGATGCACGTCGATCCAGAGACACGCACTCGAAACGAAAGCTGGTCTCGGCCACCTGCCAGACGATCTCGTGCGTGCGCTCGAGAGTGAAGTCGGGCACATCATCGACGGGCGCTGGAAACCCTTCGAGATCGGTCACATTTGCCGCCTGCAACGCTGGGCGGATGAGGTCTTGAATGGCGGCGCTGCGCCGCCGAGTTTTGGACTTCTCGTGGCCACGTTCCGTCACGAGTCCCCTCAACACGTCCCGCCATTGCTGACCTGTGAGGAGCTGGGTGTGCTGGGGGTGAGACAACATATAATGAAATCCGTCGCAGACGAGCGACCAGGGATGTAGGTGTCTGTTGGTGTGTTCGTCGGACTTCACAAACAACGCTGGCTCCGGGAGGACATATCTCCTGTCGCCAGGGTCCTAGCTGTATGGCGTTATTTCTCGATTGACTTGTGGCAGGGCATTTGCCCATGAAGGGATACCCGGCGGCATCCTTGGAGCCACCAGCACACTGTATTTGTCCCGCTCGACCTGGCTGGATGCATCCACCGACTTGGCAGATTTACCCTTGCCGGAATTCCGCGGGGTGGAGGGGGACGGATCTATGGGTAATATATATCAGCGCGGCACCCTTTTTGACGAATAAAAAATGCATACACGGCCCAAAACGCGGCGCTTGTTTGGTCGCGTGGTGATTGTTTGACCTCGGCGGCCCGCTGCCTGACACGGTGGCGACGACGGAAAGGGACGATGTGCTCGGAACGGGGTCAGCGGCAGGAACAGTGAGCCTGGTGTCAGTTTCGAAAGGGTCGCGATACCAGGGGGTTGAACGCGTTGCGGCGTGGATTGCCGCAATTTTCTCATCGGTGGAGTTCACGTTCGCGTTGTTGGTCGTATGTAATATGGGTGGTGTCCCATCTCCGCGAAGATCATTGAGGGGGATGTCGGGTTTCGTCAAGGCGACGATCTCCAAAATATTCTCATCGTCGAATAGGTGTGCTGGCCGCACCAACCAAAAGGGGACGCCCGCAGACCACGCTGTTTGTGCCACGGTGAAACGGTGCACTCGGGTGCAGCCGTGAAATCGAAAACTATGCTAAAGAGCGAGTGAAAGCGAGCGAACTCAACCAACACTAAACAACTCAAAAACACTAATCAAATCTCAACAACTCAATACCAAATGTCTCGTGTTTGTGTTCGGGGAGGTAGGGCAGGCGTATCGCCCTTCAAGATAATGGAGTACTTCAAATCAAGGGTTTGTTTCACAGGCAATAGCTGAGGCGGGATGACCACTTTCAACGGAAATGCACTTTTGGGGACTTCAATACTCAGGCCGGATAGGCACTAAGTTAATCAATTCAACTGGAGATTGGGACTAGCTTTCTTCTTCGGAGGGGTACTCAACGAAGGACACGGCACTTAAACAAGGTCTAGCCTGGAGGGGTACTCAACAGGGGACTGATTGTAGGGCTTAGTGGGACTCGGAGGGGTACTCAACGAAGTCGGATTCTGGGATTCACTTCAAGATGGCGACTCGGAGGGGTACTCGACGAGAGGCTTAAGTTCTTATTACGGGCAACCCAAAATCAAAATATCAAGTCAAATCAATATCAATTCCAGTCTACTTCGTAACCCGCTAAGGGGGGGGAAAGTCTACTCCTGTTACAAGCGTAATTCTACTGCTTTTATACAACTTTGGATTACAAACGGAGATAAAATGTGAAACCGGAGCTCTGAATCCACCGAGGCCGCCAGGCTTGGCAGGCCGCCTGCAACCAATGGTGGTTGAGTTATTCGTCTATCGTGGGTATAGTGTGCATGGCAACGGGTCTGGCCGCCTGCTGGTATCATTCTCATCAAGATGGCGTGCGCCCTTTGGTCAGGCCGCCTGACTCAGGACTGCTCTCAAAACCGCCCAAGAATCAGGCCGCCCCGTACCTATCCAGTTGCACAGGACCTATGGACCGTGCTTTGCTGGTATTCTGTTGTAGGAAGGTAGCGGGATGAGGCCGCCTGGCCTGAATCCCTTACTCTTATCCTTTATAGCAGGTTCAACTGCCAGGCGGGCTAGGTCTCAACTGTGTTATCCGGGCCCGGAAGCTAGCCGCCTGGTAAGTCATCCCTATAACATCATCTCTAATCAGTCTCGGTTTCTCTAACGTGTCCAGCCGGGCTGGCTGTACTCGTAATCTAATCTCTGTCCCGTTTCGTTCCGTGGATCCGTAATGGGTCGAGCCGGCCTGATAACCAGCTCAAACACTCAAAGTAGTTCCTCTTGTTTAACCTCCAGCACACAAGAAGCCGGCTGTCAACTGGCTCCCGGCGCCCAACGGTATGCATAATATCCTGAGTCGGACCCCGTTAAGGACCCTTCTTAGTTACCATGTCGTGTTGTCCCGATGGCTTTCGGCCTTCAAAGGTCTAATGTACCATTCCGAGGAGAATGTACATTCTGATACTAAGCCTCACTTTATGAGAATGGTAAGTCAATGAAATGAATGAAAAATAGCATTTTCATGCGTGCTTTGTGCACGCCTTATCATCTCCCCCTTTCTGAAATACTGACTGCCCTCAGTCAGCGTCAAGCCTCCCTTAGGTCCAATAAATTCAGATTTTCTAAGAATTTTTGGGGTATTTCTGGTGCTAACCCGCCCTGTTCTGAGCGCATCAGCGGGAGGCGGCCAGCGAGGCCCGGCCACCCACCATTCATGAGTTTCCCACCAATATAGATTTCCATCAGAGAAGTTCACACGGTTGAATATGCCCCCAACGTATGTACGTAAAGGATTTTCGTTCGTGGTACCTCCGCGGTCGCCCATAATCGATTGTCCAACGCATTTATTCCCTTTCATAGCATAAATTTGGCGATTGGAAACGGATTGGTTGACAATCACATATTCAAAATTTCCTTTTCAGGCAAGTCTTATTTCTGTTCGTTCCGCGGAGAATGTCTGCAATATAGGGCCGCTACGACATTATAGAGTTTTAAGCTTTGCGCAGCCCGCCAGGGCATGATCCCGCAGGCGGTTGCATTCAAACTCCGCTCGCAGAACTCATATAAGGTGAGCGGGGCGGAAACTTTCCATTTTTTTTTCCCACTTTTGCCTTCCCTCGTGAGTGTCGAACACTCAACTAAGGGCCCGCCTCTCCGTCTTCTCGTCATTCATTGCCGCTCGTATTCCCAAATTCTAAAGTGCGTGCTTCTTCCTTCAGTCTGACTGGACTTCTTAATTTTTCCAACCATGGTACTGTCTTACAGACCATGTCCGGAAAAGCCCCCAAGCCAGCCACTGGCAAGTCTAAAAGACCCCCGTGCCAGAGGTTGCCAAGCCGCCTCCGGACTACTTCACGTTTCTCCGCCAGCTACCCAGCGCTCCCGGCGTCTTTACCCTTGCCCATCCGGCCAGCTTAGACGAAGTTTCGCCAGCCATAGCCCGGACGGTGTTTACTCCCGAGGTCATGAAGATCCTCGTAAGTTTTTTCTTTCAAAATTCTCTTTTCTTTTTCGTGTCCGGCCTAAGTTCTGACTTATCTCCTTGGCACAGGTTGAAAATTCAAAGTGGCTCCAGCCGTTCGCACATCAGCCGATTTCCCGCCCCAAATCCTCTACCTCCACAGTTGCATGAAGGATGTTTGTGCCCACATTGATCCCCGCGGCGAACATCCCG